>JAOEHQ010005602.1:0-17782 GCA_025447715.1 Asclepias incarnata
GTTACACCAATTTTCTGACAAGAATCCCATTTACACCATACACATCAAAATATATACTATCCGTACAAATTTTTCCCTTTTATCCATGTGGAACGGGTTGATACAACCTACAATTTGTGCATCAAGTAGAATGAATAATGTGATTCTCCATTAAATTGTTATGTATATCTCGAGTTCATTTCTCGTCGATTACATATATATACGAATTATGACCAAAAACTTTTAGCACATAACTGCCATCACTACTAGTACTGTTTCGTAGAACGATAACAATTTTATTACTGTTTGTTAAGGTAGGCCCATCTTCTGCACTGATCCACCCCTCTTCCAGAAAAGATTATGGAACAATACCAACAAAAACAATGGTAATTAACATATCACCATTACAGGCAGTCAATTCCTAATATTCATATACCACCTCTGTAATACCTCATGTGGAACAATAATCAAATAGAGCATTCAATAACTAAAGGAGAATAACTATAACATCAACAAACACAATTTCACATACACAACCTGGTATAAGAAAGCATGACATATACCTCACTAAAATTGCTAGAGAAATGAATCAAGCAATACTGAATAACATGATGACCATTTGCATCATTAGCCAATCTAGCTGCACCAGGACGTAAAGCCGCCATTGCTAATGCAATGTGATACGGCACTGTCAAGTTCTCCAACAACTTCTGCATTGCTCTAGTCCTACACAATCGACAACAACAACATCTTCATATCTTCGTACACATATATATACTCCGTATATAGAATCCTCAACATAACATTCAAACAAAAAACACGAAAAATTGAAAACATACCCATGTGGGTTCATACAAACAAGAACCATTTCCACAGGTGTCAAGGAAAGAAGTATCCTTTCTTTATGATCATCAGTACACACAGCAATAAGCTTCTGAATCAAATAATTAGCAAACTGATCCTTCATCAAATCGCTTATCGTATCCAAAATCTCATAGAAAACAATCTCAATCTCTTCTTTGGTTGGATTTTCGAACTTTGCTTGTAACAATCTACAACCATTTTGATCTTTAGCTAGACAAACAATCTTACCCCTCAATTCTTTCAAACACAATCGACTTAAAAGCTCATAATTTGTTAACTTACTACTTGCAACATTATCATTATGATCATTAACGAATCTCGAAAAACGCAAAGACTTGTTCATACTACTATTAGAAACATAAGTTTCATCAAGAATTCCAGAATGTGAATAATAATAATGATTATTAAGCTTTTGTTGTTCCTTGTTAAGCAAGTCAAACCTTTGGTCAACAAAGTCAAACCTTGGGTCAAACCCAGAAGAACCCACTTCTCTATTATACAATAGATGATTATGATTATTATTATTATACTGATGATGAGGGTCCACCGTAACATGTGTAGACTGGCCCACACCGGAATAAAACCTTTGTCCACCAAAATCGCCACCGATCGAAGCTCCGGCACCGCCATATTCACCGGAATAACTCTCCGGCAAGTACCTCCGGTTACCCGGAGAAATACTCATTGAAGAAAACATATTACATACAGCATCATCGATTGAAAGAGGGTAACTATACGTCGCGGGATTCCGATCAGTCGACGACGTAACGCCGCCTTCGCCAGTGACAGCCCACGGCGTTCCGATTGCGTAATGCGGCGGTGTGTTTCTCTTTTGTTCCATCACTGTGTGTGTATTGATATAAGGTTTTTTAGTTTTTAATAAGGCTTTTATAAACAAATAAAAGAAATAGCTTTTTTTCAAAAATATATAGATAGATATATGGATATATGTATCTATATTTTGAATGTGAGTATAAATTTTTTTTGTTATTATTTTGGAATGTTTTTTTTGGAGAATATTTTTTTATTTTATTTTTTTGTTTTGGAATGTGTTTTGAGACTAGAAATTTTATTTTTGTTTGTGATTATGAATTTTATGATTTTAAAGAGAAAGAGAGAGAAATAAGGGGTGGGGGTTTTGTATGTATATATATGAATATATATGCTGTATGTATAGATTATATGTATATGTTGTATGTATGATGTTGTATGTAGAGGTTGTAAGTAATGATATGGTGTGAGAGGGGTGTGATTGTGTGTATGCATGCAAAAAAAGGAAATATAAGTTGATGAGTGAAGAGGAAGGATGATGAAAGGGTAAGTTAAAATTAGTAAATTTCCGTTACCGTTAAAATGTTAAATGTGGGTTGTGGCATTTTCATTTGTGGGGCCACAGGGATTGTACAAAAGGAAATATTTTCCAGTTATGTGATATGGTACAGCTCTGTAAAAGCATGAATACAGAGGATACAAAAGGGTTGGTGATTGCTACATTGAGGGCAGAGTCACGTGGAGGGTAGGGTTGGCCATAGCCCATTTTAAAAAAACTAACAATAATGTATTATAGTCTTATTTTGTTCATATTGGTAAATTTTGACCCACCAAAAATATTATTTTGTCACGTGTTTGTGTTTAATAATTTTTTTGGTATACCCCGAACCAAAATCCTGGCTCCGTCGCCGGCTACATTTTTCATTTTCAATATATACGTTTTATATATTTATTTATATACAAGACAAGATGGTAGCTATTTTGTTTTGTGTTTTTATATTCAGATTTCTTGTAGGTTTCTTTGATTCATTTGAGTGTACATGAAATAATTATTTAGTAGTATTTTATTTAGTGGTAAAATACTAAAATGTAAACAATCTTCATCACAAAACAAAGTGACTCCAATATCATTCGTTGTCGACTACCGTTGGTCAATTTCGCTTGCGAAAACATGAATACAGAATTTCTTTTTACCTAACAAAAATAGTTTGAAAACATTCTCTTTTTTACTTTAATTAACATAACGTAAGTGAATTTTATATTTGTTTTAAGAATGATCCGTCTCATTCTTCTAACATTAATATAGAAGAAGAAAGTGGGCCTACATATCTCTATTCCCTTATAAAGCAAATGCCCTCCTTTTTTTTTTCAACAATCAGCCTTTAAAATACCTATTATACCCCTTACCTTTCAACTCTTTCTCAACCCACACGCTAGATCTACCCATTATACCCCTAAAATATTTTCTCCTATCTGTCAAAACACCCACAGTAACAATTCACCCTCAAAAACACACGCACATCTATCAAAACACACACACACACACACCCTAATCAAACACATAAACAAAAAGGAAAAAACACACGCACACAAAAACCGACCCCCCTTCTTCCTACTCCGGCTAGACCAACCACCGCCGTAATCATCATCATCATCATCACCACCTCCACAGCCTTCTGTCATCACCACCGACTGATTTTAATTATCTATGGGTTTTTATTGGTGTAACCTATATTTATAAAATTATTTATGGGTTTCTCTTACCGCCACCATCGCCGGAATCATCATCACCACATCCACAACCGTCTGTCATCACCACCTACCACACCAAACACCACCACCGCTGCGACGGCTCCCCACCAGTTGCTCCGCCATTACCTCCACCACCATCCATCTCGCCGGAAACATATTTTGATTATTTATGGGTTTCTCTTGGTTTAACCTAAATTAATTTCTTCTTATTTTATGATTTTTAATTTATTCTTTTATGATATTTATTCTTATATTCACTATTGTTTCATTATAGATACACTGGTGCCAGTTCCTTATGATGGTGTGAGGACAGAAGCAGTCATAAACAGGTTATGATATTGAGTTTTTTACTCTACAGTATTATATATTCCATGATGATGTCGATTTCATTTGATATCGATAATTAAATGTGGGTTTATTGTTTGTTGATATGATATATTATGGCACAATCAGATCGATCATATATTCTAACTTTAATTCTCTTTGTATTTTCTGCTTTCTCAACATATTAATTATAATAAGAATAAATAATGTGGTAATATAACATGAGTATAATACAATGTCGTGATTTTGAGATCTTTACTCTGTTTGGATTTCGATATCGGACCACCTTATATTCTATATCATATCGTTGATCAAAATTGTTACTGGCCTTTGCTCGAAAAGATGTCACGTATTCGTTGATCAAAATTGTAATCTTTAAGCATAAAGATTTGAAATTATTCACTTGAAAGGTGAGACAATTTTTGTTCATTGACTTGTTGGTTCTTTTCTTTTTTCTTTTTTCTTTGAAAAACTGCAGGCTGTTTGGTTTAGTCCATATGGGATATTTTTCTGATCTCGATTGTTTGTTTGGTTCAGCTTTGCACAATTTCAATACATGAAACATGCGGCTCTGTCATCAATTGATTATAAACAGAGCTGCAGAGCATGTGTTGTATAGTTATAGTTTGTGTAGGCACGGCCGACAATCAAGTATAGGCAGAATTTCTATGGAAGCTTAAAAAATATGTTGGATTTTCTGCTTATGCCTGATTGGTATCTAATTTTGTATTGGGTATTACAAGTTTAACTCTGTATGGGTTTTGTGTACACCAGCCGGTCCCAAGCCTGGATAAAACGAGGAGGGTTGAA
Source organism: Asclepias incarnata (assembly GCA_025447715.1). NCBI lineage: Eukaryota > Viridiplantae > Streptophyta > Magnoliopsida > Gentianales > Apocynaceae > Asclepias > Asclepias incarnata. The sequence goes on from JAOEHQ010005602.1 coordinate 4,501, forward strand.
AACAAAAACTTATACATGCCTGTTGCGGATGGTGCAATTATTGGGTAGAAGCCATCAAGCTTAGAAAGCTTGGAGTGATAAGTCGAGTTCCAGATTACAACTACAATGCCTTCTTTAAAAGCGACTTTCTGCTAACTCCATATCACAGTAGCTGACAAAACACAATGCCAGACACCCCTCTACATATAATAACAATCTTACTTAGTGATGTTGGGAGAGCTCAGTTTGTCAACTGTTATGCCATTTCATTGTTACAATCTTACTTTTCTTCTTTTCTTTAGATATCCTTCTTTCTTTAAATATTCCATCATATTGTCTGTAGGACATGCGGGATATCTAGATTGTAGGGAACTTTGTTGGTTGGATCACCATTTTTGTTTTCTAAGTGCTCGTTAATTAGTGGGTATATGGGCATTCAAGTGAATGAGTGATGATATTGTTCTTCAATCTTTTCCTTATAGCTCCGTGGGGCATATCCTGGTTCAGTATCTGTATTTTGAAACCACGTAGCCTGTATTAATCTTTCGTAGCTAATGAGTTTCTCCTAAGATGATTGGTTGTGGGCTTCATGTCTTAAGCAGAATGAGTCCTTGTCTATGTGTTTTATGCCTTCCACGTTTCTTTGCTACTGTTCTGTCCATCTACTGAGCTCTCTGTTTCCCTTGTGTGTTATGATGAGTTATTTTTTTCTGCAGATGTATTTGGTCCCAAGTACCGTGTGTTCCAATTAAAATGACCATCCTTGTTCCGCGATATATTTTATTATTTTCTTCTTTTGGCAGTATCAGTTTTCGTCTTTGATCTTTCTCTCATCATTGAGTTCCTTTTATCTTGTTTTGTTCATAGGTCTGAGAACTATTGTGCATGGATTGGATTACTGGTGTTTCTGGTTTATGGCTCTTTCGTAATCCTTTATAACCGGTGGATTTGCTTCTTATAGTTGTGCTTCTACTTTTTATGTTCCTCTGTAAATAGCACGGGTCTTATTGTCCTCATCATATAATTTGATTTATGAATGGGAGCTGTTAACTACCGTAGACCCAATTTCACTGACGTATGAGTCATTGCCACTTTTCAGGATGTGATTGCTTGTAGAGAGAAAAGTGCAAGCTGATCAAGGTTTTGACCAACACTTGTGTCAAACATTTGAGCTGACCAATGCTTGTGAGAAGCTCTTACTAACTGCTCCCAGGTTTTCCTGTGTTAGTAACTTCCTCCTTTATAAGAACTTTTTTTTATAAATATCTTAAGCTATTCAGTTGTGGCAGAAGGTTTGGATTTAGATTTTGTAGGTTCAAGAAATTAGGACCATATAGGTGGTGGATAGCATCAATTTCAAGAGTTTCAGAAAGATTTTGGTAACCAGTTTAGTTAGAAATCACGGTTACTAGTGACTTTTATGCCTCACTTCTGATTGTTGGCGAACAATCTGCTGACAGGATGTCATATATATGTGCTATCATAGTGTTCTGGTGCATGTTCTTCATTTCATTGGGTCACAGGCTCATAGCCTCCCATGTGGAGTAAGATCCTGATGGTTGCATGATCTTTTCGCCCGTAGTTCGTTTTTAATCTGTTTCTGATATATCACAGTTAAGAATGGTCAGATTATTTTCTCGTGTGTTTTGCAGGATTTTGGTAGTTGTCTACAAATTACTGGTAATCAGCTCCATCGTTTCTTAGCTATTGGGTGGTTTAATCTGATTCTGATCTACTTTCATCATGCTCCTGCTATCTTTTACCCAGAATGTTAGAACTTAGAACTTCCCAAAGTTTTTTTTTTTCCTTTAATTTTTACTAGGCCATTCTTGTTTATTTGCAGGTCTGGATTTGTACCCTAAGCAGTTTGGTCATCATTATCTTTCTGCAGGCTGCTAATATCTTTGTTATCTTATCTTTTAGATTCTATCTCCCTGTTGGCACTGTTGCAATAGTTTCAGGCTATTCATCTTCTGTATTTGGGTATATCCATTAGAGTTATATGCCAAGGTTTGATCCGACTGTTTGTTCATAGGTTTGATAAACTATGGTTTTGGTATTATCATCTAAGTAGCTCATTATAACCAATTCTAGGTTCGTCTTCTTGCACCTCCTTGTTAGGTAATAATTTCACAGATAAAACTATTATTTTTAAAGCGTGCATGACGACAAAATTCCAGGTAGTTATAAGTTTCATGCCCAATAGTAAATTAGTAATTTGTATGAGTTTCAAAGCTATTTGTGCTGGTAGATCAATCAGGTTGTCTTCTCTTGGGTAGGTGTTATGACTAGCTGTTATTCAGCCAGCTTCATCTCGTGTCTTCATTCATTTTGACTTGAAATCTGGACCTGTTTCGTTATTTGCCCCTAGGCTGGAGAAACTAATCTTGATAACTACCTCCATGTTTTTTTTGGTAACGTCTTCGACAATTCAGTTTTGATTGTAAAGCTATATGTAATGGCAACAGCTGGGCTTTGGTTTTTGTATGTGTGCAATATTGGGATCTGATCATATCATCCTCTTGGGATTCATGATACAATAGTTTCAAAAGCTATGATAGGTTTAGAATTATTTGTTATATTTTCTTAAACATTTTCCCTATAACTTTTTTGTCAGTTGATCTCATAACCAGCTCCTCATACCTACTGCTTGTTTTCATTTTGCATTCCGATAGGGTTATTCTGAATGTTGTCTTTTCATAGGTTGGAGTATTATTTTGATATTTTCTTGATACCCCGATGCTCTTATTCGTATCCTTTCATTTGATTGGTTGTCGGCATCACATTCAAGAGTGGTCAGATCATTTATGGTGTGCTTTCAGGATTCTGTTAGTCAACGACTGACAGATGGGCAATGGTTCACCATTACATAGCAATTGGATGGTTGTTTCTTGATATCTGAATGCTCTTATTCATCTCCTTGTATTTGGTTGGTTTTCGGCACATTTATGAGTGATCGCTTCATTTATGGTGTGCTTTCTGGATTCTGTTAGTCGTCAAGAAACAGATGGGAAATGGTTCATCATTACATAGCAATTGGATTGCTTTATCTATAATTTTTTTATGGATATTGGGAGGCGCACGTATTGAATAGTTATGTTTGTGGGTTAATAATTACATGGGTTATACCGCTTTGAGGTTAGTTATTTACTCGTTTGTAGGTCTGCATCTGCACCTGGAATATACTGGCTGTTCACCACAGTTTCTAATACCTATATATTTGTTTAGTTTGCCTTTGGATTCTGTTGACTTTTTAGCACCGGCTTGGTTCAAGGCTTATGCTGTTTTTCAATTCTCTCTGTTGATGGGCACTATAACGTTTCTTCTGCAGTGATGATTGTCTCTGCTACCGTCTAAGTTCTCCTGATTCCCCTTTGTTGCTAGTATATTTTGTGATACTTGCTTTTGGATTTTGTTGAATTTTTTGGAGAGGGTTATGTTTTTTTTTTCTTTTCAATTTTAATTGTTGGCTTCCGTCTTTATAAGCTTATCATGATCATCAGTTTCTTGTTTTTCATAGTTTCTATGATGGTTTCTGCTTTAGGACTGTTCGTATTTCATTATCTCATCATTGTAGAAACGTATCATCTCTCTTTTGCTGATAGGTCTAAGAGCGCTTGTGCGTGGATTGCACCTCTGTACTTTCTGTTTGGCTCTTTTGAAACCCTTGCATCCCTGCAACTTTGGAAAGTAAAAGCAGAGACATCGTGTTAATTTTAAGCTACATCTGCTTATACTACGATTATGGAGTGATCAAACATATGGTTTCTATATGTGATATCTGATGCTTTTCATGACCACCCCTGTAATTTTTTTTTTTTTTTTTTCCTGGAACAGCACCCCATAGTTATTACTAGATATAGTTGGCCAGATAACTCTTGATACATTATTCAGGGTTCCTATGGTAACTTTTACCTTTGATAACTATTGAATTTCAATTCGCCATAGGCGGAATGGCTGAGTTATGGTAACTTCACCTTTGATGATAACCAACTGTTGTGGCAGAATGGTTGGGTTAGGGTTATGTAGGTTCAAACTTTTAAGAATTATAGACTTGCCGGGCTGATAACAGATATCACAGCTAGAGAAACTGCATTCAGAGTTAAAAATTTACAAGGGAACCATTGCTTTCTGTTCCTTATACTCTGTAATAAATCAGCCGACATTGCAAGGATGCAAAACAGAGAAGCTACTGCAATATAAATCCCAATCCATGGCATAGGTTTGCTGAACGTGTTTTGTTGATCTGAACGGTATACTAACAAGATGCAAGACTCCAACGAGTCTATCAAGTTTGTTGGAACTTAACTGTTAGACTGCAGTTGATCCAGTATATTGAGATACATTTTTTAAGTCGGAACCCATAATTATGTTCCCTTCTGCAATAGAAAATAAAAATCTTATATAAATTTAAGGTAGGCCTAGGAAGATATGGTAACGAATTTATGTACATATGGATAATGTGATATGTTTGTTTACCAATGTCATTCTTGTGGGCAGGCCATGCATTCGTTTACTGATTCTTGTCAAAAAATAGTTTTAAAAAATGAAGCAACATTTGAGCACTAAATTAATCCCATATTATTTATTGTTTACACTCAATAAAGCCACATCGAGTGAATCTCGAAATTAAACAACCTATCTAAAAGCACAGCATTGGAGCCAAGTCCGTACGAACTTCGTCCCTAAGAGAAAAGATGGTTTCTAGGGAAAATGATTCATGAAATAATCACGCCAGTGGTCAATAAAAGCGATCTCATCTGAGTTCAAGCTTGGAAACTCGCGTTCTTGAAGGCTATTGATTACATCTGTAGTCTCACCAAGAAGTTGAGCTGCAGCATGTACACTAGCCTCTCTTTTCTAAATCGCACTTGCATGGCATTTCCTGGCTATGACTTGAGGTAAGTTGGTGAGACAGGCAGCCAATATTTCAGATATCATTGAGGATAATCGTGCGAATAGTTCCTCTTGGCTAACTTCATTGATGTCGTCTTGGTAGGAAATACGGATTGTTTCGGTGATACGATACATTGAATTGGCAGAAATAGACCTACATCTGAAGTTATCATTTAGACCTCCAATATTTGTACCATCCACTTCATTGACCGTGTATTTAGATGTATCACTGAATCATTTAAGAATCTCTCCTGTTGTATTCGCTTCAGGAGCAAGTTTATTCAACTTGTATCCTAACCATTTGTGGTACACTTCGACCTCCACCCACAACATCTTAGCTGCCTTTTGAATGATTGCATGGTCATCGGAAGCGTTGAGGCATTCTTGCACAAGTGAAACATACACAAGACCTTCACTCACGCCGCTCAACAACTTATCAACTTTGTCCTTTTGGATGTTAGAAAGAGAAATGGCAATAGTTGTCATGGTTACCACTGGTAAGCTCCAACAATTTAGAATTTGTTCTGAAAGTAACTGTGGAACTTGCTGGCTGTCAAACTTTTCAACTCCATCAAAACCTCTAGATTCCGCAAGAAGCTTCATAAGATTGTAGGGTTTCTGCTTTTCAGACTTTTGGATCAAGGAGTTGACATATTCTGATACGGATTTCACCGATATCTTAGCAAACTCCATATCGTCTTCAAGTTGCAAAACATACGGACTTTGCTTTTTACTTTGCACTAGCGGCTCAGGCTTTTTTACCAACAAAATACATGAAGAACTATTGCACTTTTCCATTAACCAGTTCCAAAAACTAAAGCAATACAGGACACACATTACATAAAACGCCGGAATTAGCGATATCATCTTGCATGTTACCACTATTGCCTTCTGAAATCCTATGCAAAAGTCGTAAATAAAGATTTTCACATTTAGAGTGGCAATCTTGTATTTGAGGCCACCGGATGGGAATATACTACTCTGTTTCCAGTCATATAACTTCTGAGTCCAGTATTTCTCTATTTTAAAGACCTTCATATGGCTCCCTATCCCGCGTGTGGACAACTTCAGGCTTAAGGCTGCACCATATCTAAATACCGGGGCAAATGTACCTATTATGACTCCAATAAACTGTATTATGCATATCACTAACATAGACCACTTATAATCCGATCTGTAGTCTTCTAGATATGGAAGTTGAATTATCAAACACATAACATGAACGTGTATGATGGTGCTAAAACTACATACTACACCAGAAGCAGAGGTTGTAGCAGAGCAAGCCGTGATGAATTGGGGGTTGCTAGTTCCTGCCATGATCCAGTAGTGGGTTACACGCTGCTTTAGCTTCTCGACAGTTAATCCCCTTGGTTGTTGGAGCAGTTGGTCCCTTTTTGCTGTTTGATGACCTGCTTGATATTTTGATTCTAGTATCTCTTTAAATTTTAAAATCACTAAAGATGAACATATATGAAATATCAGCAACATGAGTAAGAAAGCTAAATAAATGGTTGCTATTAACCCAATGTAAAATTCAGACATGACTGGTGATATTTCATGGATATAACCCAACTTCTTAATATAATTTTTGTCTTCAAGATTGGAAACAACACCCGTTTTTAGTTCGATACAAACATTCACAATCATGGTAATTACCAGAACACTTAGAGCTATAATGTTTGTGAGAAGTTCCTTACTGTTCATGGCTGCTAAAGAAGGCAATGAATTAGCCATCATAGTGCACATAAAGGCCATGCTTCCAATCTTTGCAATTCTATCCACATTACCAGGCATTGAGTTGTTTAGATCCATGGGTAGCTTCATTGAAGACGCTATCACGGAAATAGAAGCAGCATTCAAGGTGAAATATTTACACGGGAACAAGAGTTTTTTGTTTCGGAAACCATGTATTAGATCAGCCACCATTGCAAGGATGCAAACCAGAGACCCTAGCGCAATATACATCCCAATCCATGGCACAGGTTCGCTGAACGAGTTTTGCAGATCTAACTGGTATAGTACAAAGCCATACGATCTCAAGGATTTGATCAAACTATTCGGAATGTTGTTGTAAGATTTTAGGAGGGTCAAAAGTTTGACATACTCGGGTAGCAAGTTGGAACCCATAAATATGTTCCCCTTCAAAGATGGTCTAAGTTTTGCACAATGCAGAATTTGTCTCCAGAAAGACATAGATTTAGTCGGTATTCAAAATGAAGGGTTTGACAGAAACATGGAAGGATAGGCAATTGATAGTCCAAACAGGTTCTGTTTCCTTGAAATTTCTAGTCACTTAACACCAAAATTCGGACAGGGGCGTACTCTCGTTGTAGCTCCAATAAGCAGATACGATGGCATTATATGCTCTCATTTGTCTTTTAATTTGCGATGTGTCCCAAAAACCTATGTTCAGTTTTGTATTTTAGTTTAATGGAACTTACAATTATGTTAGTTCTACATCCATGTTTGCATCAAAATTGACGGAGATATATACATTTTATAGATCTTTAATAACTATGTACTTTTGGACCAATCACTAAACTGTGAATAAGACCCTAATAAATGTGTTTCACTGTTCTCTCAGCAAGCTCCATATCGTCTTGATGAAGTTGCAAAACGTATTGGCTATGATCTTTATTTTGTTCGAGCAGATATACATCCCAATCCATGCCATAAGTCTGCTGTTTTCATTTTGCCAGTTTGACAATACACTAACTATTAAAGCAATATAGACCAAGAGAAATCTATTTGATCTTTAGGAATGTTGCAGTAAGACTACAGTTGGTTCAAAACTCTGACATATTATATATATATAGATTATGGCCGGTTAAAATAAAACAAGTATTAAAGTAAAACAAATAAAACAATCTTTTTCTCTTAACTAAAAATCATTGTGCATCATGAAAATCTTCGTGCATCAGTTTTATCATGATCCAATGGTTAAGATCTTATCCTATTTATTTTACTTTAATACTTGTTTTACAATAACCAGCCCCTATACATATATATATATATATATATACATCATCTGGGTTCCAGTTCAAATAAAACAAGTATTAAAGTAAAACAAATAAAACAATCATTTTCTCTTAACTGAAAATCATTGTGCATCAAAAAAATCTCCATGCATTAGTGTTTATACTTGTGCTCTATGAATCTTCATGTATCAGTTTGATCATAATCAAATAGTCTAGATCATATCCTATTTGTTTTACTTTAATACTTGTTTTACAATAACCAACATCTTTATATATCTGTATGTATACTTTTTCCCAGCAACCCATCAAGTTTCGTCCCCTTCTATATAAAACATTAAAACGCAGTTTCTCTTCCGTGATTTCTGGCTCTCACCTTCCCCACCATTTCACTCCTCATATATGTATATATATATATATATATATATAGTTTTTGTTTCAATAATACAATTTCTCACATAACATATATACAGTTCCCATAACGCTTTCTAATTATTCGCTTTCTAATTATTTTATAATTATATATATTATCATTTTGTCCTTCTATCAATTAACAACAACGTACATGAATGATACTTGAATCTAAATGGCGGATCTTGATGGTAGTAGCCATTAAACCCTGCAACTATTCTTCAGTAAGCTGTAGATATGATATTTTCTTTTATTTCTTATGATCACAATATATTAATCACTGAATAATGAATGATATATAGATCATAGATACTTGGAGTATGAATATTCTTTGAATGCATACCAATTTGTTTTTGTATATATATATAAAGTATTATCTACTTTAAATATATATAATGGTTTTTTGTTTAGTAAAATAATGTTGATTGGTTATACTAAAACTTGATGATATGATTGTTTTTCAATATTGATTGGTTTTGTACTTTTGTACCATTCACTATATTAGGGTTTGGGTTTCTATAGAAAAATTAAAAAAATGAATAAAAGAAAGTGAAGAAACCCTTTCGATCTACGATTATAAATATGAGAAAGTGATCAAGATATGCTTTATGCAAATACTGGATATAAAGGGTTTAATTTTCAAGAAAGTATTTAATTATTAAAATTTTTATGTCTAATTTATTTCTTTTATACTGTATTAGTTTCAAAATGCTTACATCATATACATGATTGATTTATTTTGATATCTAATTCTAACCTATAAGGATCCTGGAATCTTCTTGCCGACATATAAACATGTTACATGTACCTTAAAATTTGAGTTCTAAATACCTTATTTTAATGTTAAAAGGTTAATATACATATGATACTCTAGATATGTACATAATTTCTTGCAACAATTTAAAGGCTTGAAGTAATGGTTATACACATTGGTTTCTCTTAGTAATCAAGCTTGTATATTTTGTTTGATCTATGGAAGTTTATGTAGTTGTTATTCCTAGTTTAATATAGATATATTTTTTCACTTATATTTCATATATATATATATATATATATATAATAACTTTAGATTCATATGGATATATAGGTTTTTATCATTCATAATCAGCTGCAAGGTGACATGGACGTAATACATGGTAACTCGATCTGACCTAAAGAGTATATATAGAGAGAGCTTTCTTCGGTCCACTCATATGTAAGTAAAGGGTATGGATATGCTATTGGCTCATTCATTCAAACACGATAGAAGCATTATAGTTTTGACTATTGTGGCTGTGTGAATGATCCAACAGATAATCTTATCATTTGCTATATGTGCTTGGACTGAAGGGAGCTCCCTTGTTCTTTATTACTACATATATAGAAATTTCCTAACGGTAAGTGATTTTATCATTTGCTATGTGTGCTTGGATTGAATGGAGATCCCTTGTTCTTTACTATAACCTAGCTAGAAATTTCTCAATGACAGGTGATTTTTCTTCTTTTTACTTATACCTACATAGATCGAGTCATCATACAAGTAATATATCAAGTATATGCACTTCAATTCGATCTTAAAGAAATTTTGTACTAATTTAAGGGTTCTTCTAAATGAGTACGCACTTAGTATCGATCCCCTCTTTATCCATTTAGTCATTCTTCATTATTTAATTGTTAGAGTAATGAGTTCGATCATGTGGAAGTCCTTCTGTTTAAAGGGTAGAAATATTAATTATAGCTCTTCCAGATTGTAGAGAGTAGAAGCAATTAGAAATTTCATCTTTTTGGTCATGTAAAATAGTAACTATCGAATACCATATTTTGATTTTTCATATTAATGATTAATGGATTTTTTTTTTTAATGAATAAATATAGAAAATCCCTTGATATTGGATTTTTATAAATTGTTGTTGTTCTTCTCATCTAGCTAGTTCAATCCTCTTAATTTGTTGGTGGCTTCTCCTTTCACTAGTCTTTCATCTACATCCTCTTAATTGATTTGGGCGATCGATATAATACCAAAACCGTAAACGAATTTAGAGTATCGTTTATTTATCATTTCGTAAGTTCGTATCTATGAAAACATGCAAATTAAACCCCTTTTTGCCTAGCATGTCAATTGGTATATATATCGTTGGTCATTTCTTGGAGATTCTTTTTATTCATAATTTTTTTTCTTATAGAAAAAACAACTATCTTAGATTCCCTTTTTGTGATGATCATCTTATTCTAAGATTTCCCTAGCTTGCTGATCTGGGTTTTCGTAAACAGTTTTAACACACAACACTACTAATAATGCAAATATACTGGTCCAGTTTTCCTTAAACACTTATACGAAAAACTTAATCAAACTAGACATGAGTAATAAATTTGCAAGTCGTAATTCGGTATTATAATTAACTAGAAATCTACCTGCATGATGCGCAACGGTAGATGCTTTCTATAATATTTAAATTCAAACTTCAGTCAAAATTTTAATTTTAAAAATATATTTCAAAATTTTCGTTATCGGTTAAGAATGACAGCAACCAGCTTCAACGATCGTCAACGTAAGACCATGATCGATGGTGGTGGTATAATAGAGAGCGTTATTGGTGGTATTCAAAAATATATTTTATTTATTTTTATTAAGAACTTAATTTGATGTATGATAATTAATATGCTAAATAATTAGTTGTTATATTACATAGTTTCCATATATAAAAAGTTTTTTAAAAAGTTTAAAAATTAAGACATATACCATCTCCTTTATAAGATAGTATAGATATAGATAATGTAAAATTACAATAGTAACTAGAATAGATCTAACTTACAAATACCAATTGGAGTTGACAAACTTATAACTTTTTTTTAAAGGTGTGAATTACTCGCGAATATCAGGAGGTCTAGCATATGTTGTTTTAACCGGGTTCGCGCTAGAGAGCCCACTCGACGAGCAGATCTACTTAATTAATTAAACCCATCGAAGAGGAAAATCCCCTTGCCAAGACTTGAACTCAAGACCTTGGGTTTCAAATAAAACCCCTCCCTGACTGGACACACTAATTATAACACAATTTAGACACTAGATCCAAGCACTTGCACTAATAGCTAACTTCAATGAAAAATGCACTTCAAGAGTTGCTTATGAAACATGTACATGATAGTACTTGTGAACACTAAGAAGGGACAAATTCAATCTCTTTGAACCTTGCATTTTAATTTATAGACGAACTTGCAACAAATTCAATCTCTTTGGACCTTGCATTTTATAGACGAACTTGCAAGTTGCAACGATCTTTGAGGTTTTTGATATAGACTTGGTCAAGTACAATGGATTTTAATGCACCTTACTTGTCCATTTTGTAACTTAGCTATTTTGGTGAAAAAAAGGTTATGTAAGCATTCTACACAAACTATTATTTCCACAAATGTATTTGTTTCTTTGTGACAGTTAACATGTAACTGCTTATATGAATATATTTTTTTTTTACCATTCTCGTTTCATTTGACTTACAAAATGAGGAACATCTTTTAAGTGCTTTTAGATAAGTGAAAATAGCTTAGATAACCAAAAACCATTCTAAATATACCAAAATTCCTTTTTTTTTTAAAAAAAAGTTTTTTAAAAAAAAAGTTTTTAAAAAATACCCACAAAATTGCAATATCGCAAAGAGGTGTTGCATTTCTGGGCAAAATCGCAAGGAGGTGTTGCATTCTGGGCACAATCGCAACACTTCCTTGCGGTGTTGAGAATCGCAACACCTCCTTGCGGTGTTGCGATTTCTATCGACTTTTTTTTTTGTGTGGCTTTTTTTTTACTATCCGAATAAGTTTTTTTTGTGAGATTATGTTACATTAATAATGTTTTTTAATTCGATTTAGGCTATTTTTTCAAAATAAAACACATCATTCAATAAACATTTACATAAAGTTTTCATTTACAACATGTAACATTATCATATACAAATTATTTAAATGATGTTAACATTATTAATATAAATATTTTTATATACTCAAGACTTAAATTTAATTAAAAAAACATTATTAATGTAACAGAATTTCACGAAAAGAATTATCTGGATAGTAAAAAAAATAGTCAAAATTGAAACATCGCAATTGCAACACCTCCTTGCGATTTTGCCAGAAATGTAACACCTCCTTGCGATTTTGCCCAGAATGTAACACCTTACGGTGTTGCGATTTTGTGAGTACATTTTGAAAACTCAAAAAAACTTAAATATTTTAATATATTTAAAATGGTTTTTGGTTATCTAAGAGGAAATATAAATAAGTATTTTCTAAATTTGTTTGTTTTCTAAGTTAATAGTTTGAACGTTGTGTATTTGACAACAATGCAATCTTGTTGTGTGACCAATGAGAGGACTCATATAGAACTAGGGTTAGATTTAGAAGAATTCGGTAGATAAGTAACCCTTGTAGGGGTTTCGAGGGTTGCTTTTTACAGTTAGGTGGCCATATCTTAATTGGTAAAATAGTTTAAGTTTAATCTACTATTTGTATGTATGTCTTTCATATGTTTTATGTTGCTCCTTATTATGCTACAATGAGCTCTTACCTGTAACGTTATGTTGGATATGTTTTTATGTCTTTTGTATTCTGTTTCTGTTTTCATAATATATCTGAAATGCAGCTATGCGATACTTGATCGTCAGGTATGTTTCTCTATCCCTTACACTTTATTATTCTTCCACTCATTGGCCGGAGGTCCTTCTGGAAACAGCCTCTCTATCTTTGGGTAGTGAAACGACCAATTCGAAAAGACAATTTTTTTTTTTTTTTTTTTAAAAGGTGGCGTCTCATACGTCGGCCAACTGGCGTATGAGACGATGGCCTGGAAACAAATGTTTTAGCGTAAAGACCAGCAATGTCCACCGTAAACCAGGAGCTTTAGACCTTACGTTGAAAACCAAAAATGGAGACCACCGTATGAGACGGTGGTGGCCGGCGTCTCATACGCCAGGCCCTGCACAGCCCTGAACTTTTTGACCAAAAACCATTTCAAACCATTTTCCGTAATCGAATCAAATGACCAATACACA
>JAOEHQ010005613.1:0-17778 GCA_025447715.1 Asclepias incarnata
TTAGTTATGTTGAGCATTAATATGTTGGTTGAATTATTTATGTTGACTTGGGTTTCATTATCTATTGTGACGATACAGTGTCGTAACACCTTTTGAGACATTTATTGTGGTTTATGATTCCGTTAGGAATCAATTTGGGAATTTTAAATGACGCTTCCGTATTCTGTTAACTATGATTGTTGAAAAGTTAAAAAATTTTGAAATCCACGTTTTTATAAGGTTTTTATAAAGTTGTGTGTTACAACCATGTTGTATTTCAATTATCATCATCAGATTGTAATTTCAATGCAACATCTTTTTGTATACAGTCCTACGTGACTCGTAACTCCTGTTTTGTAACTTAACTTTATGGGTTGAACACCCTGAACGATGTAGTTTCTTATTTATATCTATGGCATGATGTGTTGTGATCTATATACTTGTGCAATATATCTTGCTTTACTATGCATCCCGTGTTTCCGTTTTAGCAGGGTGTTACACACTTGTGTTGAAAGGATGAGCTCTGTTGGGATTACTGCTTCAATCCCATATATTAAACTGATAGGGGTTTCCTGTGTGCTTCACCTTGGGGTGGTCCGGTGGGCCCATAAAACTCATGACGGTTGTCACAAGTTGACATCTCTAGTGAAAGAGGACGAACTTTTAAAACTATCCATATTTTTTTCGCCTAATGATGTACGGTTCTTAAGATAATTTTTTTTTAATGAATTAGATGAAATTTTATGATTTTAAAATCAATAGCCAGGACTAATTCTTGCATTCTTTTTTTTCAATGGGTTTTCAAAATAACTCACCCATATTGTTATAAGTCTAGATTTTTTTATCTAGATTTGTTAGTGGATATGGATATTGTTGTAACAAGATGTGGTGTTGAGACAGATTATACTAGATGGGTTCAACCTGTTGGTTATATTTTGAAAATCCATAGGAAATGAAGTGAATCCTTTTATCATATCCTATCACTAAGTGAAAATTACGAGTATTATTATTATTTATCTTCTTTTAAATACACTTATCTTTTATTAAGCATTATAAAATTATAATAATGTAAAATAATAATTGGTTGGTGGATCAAAAAGTCATATGGATCGTGGGTTGACGGGTGGCGGGTTGATTTCAGGTCAAATGAGTAGTAGGTTAGTGGGTCAAATGGTTGGTGGGTCGACCTATTAATTTATTATTTTATAAACTTAAAATATTTTTGGGTTGACGTGTCGACCTGTTAACCCAAAGGGTCAACTCGAATCCAACCCGAAAAAAATCAGGTTAGTGGGTTGACGGGTTGACGTGTTGACGTGTTGAGATTTTACAACCCTAACCCGGTTTTTATCAAATCGGTTTCAAGTCGGGTTTAGAGTTGGGTCGAATATTTAGAGCCCTAAATCTTTTATAGTTATCATATAGAGTAAATTGCATGAATGGTTCGTTAATCATTTTTCACACGTTCAATCCATTTTGTTAAATTTTACATGATAGTCCCTTAAACACTATTTCATTGCAAGAAAGGTCCCATCCTTCATAAAAATTGACCAAATAAGAGGGATCATTAGTGCATTAAAACAATGGTTTAAACCATGTAAAAATTTCAAAATAGAGGACCATATTTGCAACGAAATAATAGATTTCACCATACGTGCAAAATATTACGTTGAGGGACGGAGGATTCGAAAATGACAAAACCACGGGGACCATTCATGTAATTTACAGATTATATTATGGGTCTGTTTGGTAAAGGCTTTTGGAGGGCTTTTTAGGGGCTAGAGGCTTAAGGCTTTTAAATAAAAGCCTTCTTTGAAAATTACTAGTTATGTTGAGTATATTTCAGTCTAACAAAGCCATAAAAGAAGGAAACATTGCACACCATTATTATACTCCCAACTTTACATATATTTTAAAGAATCATGTTTAAATATTTTAACAATTTTGTCGAAAACTTTTATGTTATACTCTTGTATTGCAGTTACTGGATTATATTTGGGTAATTTGGTTGTGAACGAGTTGACAAGCAAGCACATATAGTCATATGGATCTATATGTACTTTTCATTTTTTTTGGTTGGTGTTAACTCTATTCGACTACCATGACTTGCAATAACTTCTTGACTGCGATTAAATTCAAGTGATGAAGTATCTTTTACTTTCTTTTTCTTTTTATAAATCCCATTCCCTTTATTCCATTAAACTTCACCTTCATGGAGGAGCACACAGTTCAGTTAATTGCCAAACATTACTAACACCCATTAGTAAAGCCACAATAAGGAAATCTTTCAGATTAAAATGAATGACAACAATTCTCATTAATGATGACAATTGGCATAACTTTCGTGATAGCTTGTTTCTGTGTCAAGTTGTAAAAATTACTGTATTAGTTTAACATGGGAATCAAGGAAGTTACTTTGTTTGCATACTACTCCTGATTTTTGATATTAACTGTATCTTTCAGATTATTAGGGAAAGTTGCATTGGTAACTGGTGGTGCTACTGGTATCGGACAGAGTATTGTGCGTCTTTTTCATAAACATGGTGCTAAAGTTTGTGTAGTCGATATTGATGACAACCTTGGTCAACAGTTATGTCAAACTCTTGGTGACAACACCTGTTTCATTCATGGCGATGTCACTATTGAAGATGAAGTTTCTCGTGCAGTTGACTTTTCAGTTAGCAATTTTGGCACACTCGATATCATGGTCAACAATGCTGGAACGGGAGGGCCTCCTTGTTCCGATATCCGTGATTTTCCCCTGTCAACATTCGAAAAGGTATTTGATATAAATGTCAAGGGGACGTTTATTGGGATGAAACATGCAGCCCGAATCATGATCCCATTTAAGAAAGGCTCGATCATTTCTCTCTGCAGCGTTGCAAGTGCATTAGGTGGGCTAGGCCCACACGCATACACTGGATCCAAGCATGCAGTTTTGGGACTCACAAAGAGTGTAGCTGCTGAACTTGGGAAACACGGGATTCGTGTTAACTGTGTTTCTCCTTATGCAGTTTTGACTAACCTGGCTTTGGCACATCTGCCAGAGGATGAAAGGACAGAGGATGCTAAGGTTGGTTTTCGAGCTTTCGTTGGACGAAATGCAAACTTGCAGGGTGTGGATTTGATGGAAGAGGATGTAGCAAATGCTGTACTGTTCTTATCCAGTGATGAAGCCAGGTATGTAAGTGGGGCCAACTTGTTTGTCGATGGAGGTTTTACATCTACGAATCACTCGCTCAGGGTATTCAGGTGATGGGGTGTAGACATGCTGTGAATCTATATCGTAGTGTAATATTAGTTAACCCTTCAAACAAGGTTTATGTAGTTCTACTAAAATAAAGCCCTTCCGTGAAACGTATCGCGTGATGTATTATCATGAATACACGTTTTTAACACAGTTTGATGTAGTTTTAAACATAGAAGAAGGAAAAACCTTGTGGTGCATCCACATACCTTATTCATGGTTCCTTGGGTTTTGATCATTGATGTTCAATCAGTTTAGGGGGGTGTTTGTTAGGGCGGGTTTAGCAATGAGTTTTGGGTTTGGTTTTGAAAATTGGAGTTTGGTTAGGTTGATTGGGTTTTAAAAAAAGGATTTAAACCCAAAAGGGAGCACTGTTTCAAAAGTCGACCACCACAATGAGAGGTATTCTGATAATAATAAATCCCTCCCCCTCTCCTCTACTTTCTATCTTATTTATAATAAACAAAATCCAATAATAGATTAAAAAAAAAAAAAAAAATCTCTTCAAAGAATCATACCTATTCCTTTTACATTTCTTTCAAACTTATACCCATTATCAAACCTTATTACCAACCAAACACCCCCTTAGTTGGTTAAGTTTTTGTCATAGATGTTCAAAAGTTCATGGATTCAATGTCTTGTTAGATGTCAATGGAATAGAAGATATTGATTTTTATTTTTATTTTCCTTTTTCACATGTTAAAATCAATAAATTATTATTATTTTTTTTTTTTACATGTAGCATATTATAATGGTTTAAATGGGGAAACCAGAAAAGTACTCTAATTACTAAAACTATAGCATGTAAACTTATACCATGCAGTATTAAAATGAAATGTGATGAATATATTGGTGCTGAACAAGGCTCAAACAATATCAGTTGGGTGAAAAACAATATGAAAATTCGAATACATGATTCGTACTCCAATATATCGAAACCTAAGCAATAAAAAAAACTCAGACCGGCATCAATTATGTAAAAAGAAAGCAAGACTATCGTATAACCAAAAATAGGATGCATTTAACGGAGGTGAGAGATGGAGAGAGAGAAGAGTGATCGTCAATGACGATAAGGGGTCTTAAGAGTGATCAACAAGAGAAATAATGGTAGTCCGGAAGAGAAGAGCCATACACGGACACACGGTAATGGTGGATGTGTTAAGGAAAAAAATGACCTGATAGGTAAGATGTTCTTTAAATCTTTTTGCTAAACATCGATCTATGGTCAAAATGCAGTAAAGTACGATACACGGGGGATAAATAATTCAAGGAGACTATTATTTGTATGTAAAATATTTTAATGTATGTTAAGGATTATATTTAGCAAAATTCTAAATTTTATATGAACAACAATAAACTACTAATTAATTACTTTAAAGAAAAAAGATAGATGGATTTAGTTGTGTTAACAAACATCAATAACCCATCCCACATCGGTCAGAAAAGAGTCTTGTCCTTTGTTTATAATTCTCAGTCATGAAGCATACATTGTCCCTTCGGGGACATCCGATAAAATTGGAACGATACAGAGAAGATTAGCATGGCCCCTGCGCAAGGATGACACGCACAAATCGAGAAATGGTCCAAATTTTTTTTTCGGGCTTTCTTTGTAGATGTCAAACGTTTTCGGGCTTCTTTCATAGTTATTTTCTCATTCCTTCAACCAGGTTGATAAGTAGATTGCAAAGGTTTTCGGGCTTTCATTGGAAAGAATTCTAACTCGCAGGGTGTTGCAAGCGATGTACTGTTATAGTGTTATTAGTCTGTGATGAGGTGAATTTTGTAAATGGTGCATGGTGCCAACTTGTTTGTCGATGGAATGCTTCACATATAAATATCACTTGCTCAGGGTATTCTGAATCTAAGCCCTTTTCCTAGTTGATTATTGTCTCTTGTTTGTTATGGCTTTGGGGGTTTGTTTATTGATGTTCAAACGGTTTAATTAGTAGTGTTCCCTGTTGATCAAGTTCATAGTTTACATCACAGATGTTCAAATCTCAAGGATTCAATACTTTTTAAGCTGTAAATTGTAACCATGTATTGGAAAATATGTTCTTAATTTTTCGGATACTTGTTGATTAGATTTTGCCGAATTTGTGTCCTTTTTAATTACTTTTTGCAAAATCAAACTTGTTAATTTAACCTGGGAATCTGGTAGGAAGTTTCTTGCAGCTTGATATTAAGTGTATATTTCAGATTATTAGGGAGGATGTAGTAAATGATGTTCTGTTCTTGGCCTGTGATGAAGTGACGTATATACGCGGGGGCAACTTGTTTGTCGATGGCATACACAAATCGAGAAATGGTTCAAATTTTTTTTAACTCGACTTACAACATATGCTGCAGTACTGGTTTTCGTCTTCTGTTGGAAAAGAATGCTAATTGGCAGGGTGTGGATTTGCTGAAGGAGGATGTTGCAAATGATGTAGTTTTAGATAAAGGTGCGGAAGTCATTTTTAATATATATTTCGAGACAAGCGTCTCTTTTCTAGTTTTAGATGAACTAAATCAAGATTTTTTAGTTTCTTTATTTTTTCTGAAGGAGGATGTTGCAAATGATGTAAACTCATATTGGTTCTATATGTATTTTTGTAAAAAGTACTCAAAATATAACTTTAACATGTGAACTTATACCATGCATGCAGTATTAATTAAGATGTGGTGTGATGCATGAAACCGTCCAAGAATCCCAAGCCCCAAGAAACCGCCCCAAGACCCACTTAGAGTTCATGCAAAATTGGCTAAACTACTTTTATATTCAAAAATGTACAAGTCAAACTTGGTTCAAAATTGTCTATTTATTGTCTCTTGTGATCCATATGTTTTTTCGGTGGTGGGAATTGAATCTCAAATCTTAACGAAGCATCTTTTAGTTTTCTTCCAAAGCCTTGGAATAATCTGCAGTGAGATAAAACCAAGGTGAAGAAGCTCTTGAAATGGCAACCACTGGTTCTAGTGATACACCACTGGTGGCTCAAAGGTAAAAACACATAATCCATTTCTTTACTTCTAATTTGTATTTTATATTGTCTCAACCAAGTTTTTTGTTATAGTCTTAAGTCATGTTAAAGGTGCCTATACTAGCTCTTGTATAACGGCTCATGTTGCACACCCTAAAGTGGACTAGCTACCGTGACTTGCAATACATTTTTCGGTTCCTTGATGATAAGATTAAGATTCGGCCTAATTTGTGTGTTTTTACTTTTTGTAAAGTGAAGCTTGTTAATAACCTAGAAATCAATTAAGTAAGAAGTTTCTTGCAGCTTGATATTTACTTCGTCTTTCAGATTATTAGGGAAAGTTGCTATAGTAACTGGTGGTGCTACTGGTATCGGAGAAAGCATTGTGCGTGTTTTTCATAAACACGGTGCAAAAGTTTGTGTAGTCGACATTGACGACCACCTTGGACAACAATTATGTCAAGCTCTAGGTGACAATACCCTTTTCATTCATGGCGATGTGACTATTGAAGATGACATTTCTCGTGCAGTTGACTTATGTGTCAACAATTTTGGCACGCTTGATATCATGGTCAACAATGCCGGGTTGGCAGGACCACCCTGCCTTGATATACGTGAATTCCCCCTATCATTATTTGAAAAGGTATTTGATGTAAACGCTAAGGGTACATTTGTTGGGATGAAACATGCAGCCCGGATAATGATTCCACTTAAGAAAGGTTCGGTCATTTCTATTAGTAGTGTTGCGGGTGCAATAGGTGGGATGGGCCCTCACGCATACACAGGGTCTAAACACGCGGTGTTGGGTCTAACCAAGAGTGTAGCTGCTGAACTTGGGAAACATGGGATTCGGGTCAACTGTGTTTCTCCATATGCAGTTTTGACTAATATGGCTTTGGCACATCTGCCCGAGGATGAAAGGACGGAGGATGCTGTGGCTGGTTTTAGAGATTATTTTGGACAGCAAGCTAACTTGCAAGGTGTGGAGTTTGTGCCGGGGGATGTTGCGAATGCTGTACTGTTTTTAGCCAGCGACGAAGCAAAGTATGTAAGTGGCACCAACCTGTTCGTCGATGGTGGTTTTACTAGTACAAATCACTCGCTCAGGGCTTTCAGATGATGTTGCGGACTTTCGTATGGGTGTAACCTTAATTAGTTAAAAATATTTCTGTAATAATGTGTTCTTTGTCTGTAATCTGTTTTCATTGTTGGAATAATGGGTGAGGGGGCCCCTTATTGATCACTAAAGTCATTTGTTTTTGGTCATTGATGTACAATGGTTTTCTGGAGGTTCTTGTTATTTAATATCAGCAATTATATATTAACACGACTACCCCAACTTATAACATATGATTTCACTGGTTTTTGGGCTTTTATTGGAAAGAATGCTGATTTGCCGAGGGAGAATGTAGCTAATGTTGTAAGCAGGGGTTAACTTGTTTGCCGATGGAGGCTTCACATGTATGAATCTGTCGCTCAAGTTATTTCGAAACAAGCCATGGCCTTTTCTTAAGTGATTGTCTCTAGTTTTAGATGATTCAGTTTCAATAGATGTAGATGTTGGTTATGGTTTTTGGCTTTCGTCGGTGATGTTCTAACGGTTTAGTAGTGTTCCTTGTTGATCAAGTTCATAGTTTCTGTCATGGATGTGAAATCTCATGGATTCATTATTTGTTTAGTTGTAAATTTTAATCATGAATTGGAAAATATGTGCCAAAAAATTGGTACATTAGTGAAGATCCTAAGGGTATTCGGTAGTTCGTTGGTTCTAGTTTTATAATGAACAAGCTGTAACTATGTATGGATTTTGCATGGATGTTAGGATAATTAAGGTATTATAGTGAGTTGTTTAATAGTCAAATTGTATAAGCTATTTAGGTTTCTGACTCTTATGATCCATATGTTTTTTCTATGGTGGGAATTGAATCTCAGATGTCAAAGAATAACACTAGGCTGGGTCGGTTTTTGCCCAAAACCAAAATCCAAACCTATCCATTCGGTTTTTAAAAAATTAAAACTATTGGATTCGTTTTTGGTTCGGCCCGGTTTATCTGTTTTCCGGTTCGGTTTGGATCGGTTTTCGGTTTTGGTTTCCACTTTTAGCTTATTAAGTTATAAATTAAACATTCAATTGTTAAGAAAAAAATATGATAAATAAACTAAAATATACGGATGCTTTTTATTCACTAATTATATTTTTTAAGTGTTAAAATTGGTATATTTTTTTATAAATCAATTTGATTTTGTTATACATTTTCATCTAAAACATACAATTGATTTTGATTTGTACATTAAAAAGCGAAAAGTTTAGAAGTTTAAATGTATAAACATATTTACTAACCATAAGTAATAGATATAAATATAAAATAAGTTCAAATATATTTGGTTCGGTTCGGTTTGGTTTTTGGGTCAGTTTTTTGCATACCGATCCGTTCGGTTTTTAAAAAACGAAAACCAAACCAATCGGTTTGGTTCAGTTTTGACGGTTTTGTTTTCTCGGTTTTTTTCGGTTTTCGGTTTTCCGGTTCGGTTTTTGCTCACCCCTAAATAACACCACCCATTTTCTATAGTATCAACAAAGCAACACTTATCTTTTGGTTTCCTTCCAAATCCTTTTGTATTGGAATTATTGCAGTGAGATAGAACCAGATTTAAAAAGTTCTTGCAATGACAACCACTGGTTCTAGTGATACACCTATAGCTCAAAGGTAAACACACATAAACCATTTCTGAACTTCTAATTTGTATTTAGAATGTATCAATCATTTGTTGTTATACTCATTGAGTAAGACAGTTTAAGGTGCCTATGTACGGATGTAATCGGATCAAGCTCAAAGTTTGAATCGAGCCGAGCCTAAAAGAATTCTAGCTTAATTTGGAGTTTGTTTAATAAACAACCTCAAGCTCGGAGCTTCGAATACCAAACTCAAGTAGGGTCGCGAGCCTAAACGAGCTTAAACAAGCCTCTTATAATTTAAGTTATATAGTACTTCTTATTATATATTTTTACTTTTATAATTAATATAACTCAATTTAACATTTCTATACACACTTACTATTGAACTAATTTTGAACATTTGAAATATAAAAATAATTTTAGTAATAAATAAAATATTTAATAAACGAGACGAGTTCGAGCTTCTAAAAATACTCACGAGTCGAACTAAAGCTTTACTCAATTGGCTCGAAATGGGCCAAGCTCAAGCTCTCCCAAATTAACGAAGCCGTGCTCGGCTCGGCTAGTTTCGAGCTCGGCTAGTTTACAACTGTATTAGTACACAATCAAACAAAATGGGAAATGCATGTGGATTAGATTTGGATTACATTTGCAGATGTAATCCATAGGCATTTCTCATTTTGTTTTATTTTTGTACTCAATTGGACTACCTTGTCTTGCAATACCTTTTCGGCTCCTTAATTATTAGGGGTGATAGGATTTGAACCCATGATCTTTGATTTAAAGAGAAGATTGTATACCTACTTTTTTTTTAATAAAATGAAGCTTGTTAATTTGACCTGAAAATCAAGTAAGAAGTTTCTTGCAGCTTCATATTTACTTCATCTTTCAGATTATTGGGGAAAGTTGCTTTAGTGACTGGTGGTGCTACTGGTATTGGAGAAAGCATTGTGCGTCTTTTTCATAAACACGGGGCAAAAGTTTGTGTAGTCGACATTGACGACCACCTTGGTCAACAATTATGTGAAACTTTTGGTGACAACACCTTTTTCATTCATGGCGATGTGGCCATTGAAGATGACATTTCTCGTGCAGTTGACTTCTCTGTCAACAAGTTTGGCACACTCGATATAATCGTCAACAATGCTGGGATGGCAGGACCTCCCTGCCCTGATATCTGTGAATTCCCCCTATCAATATTTGATAAGATATTTGATGTTAACGTCAGGGGTACGTTTATTGGGATGAAACATGCAGCCCGGATAATGATTCCACTTAAGAAAGGTTCGGTCATTTCAATTTGTAGTGTTGCGGGTGCAATAGGTGGGCTGGGCCCTCACGCATACACAGGGTCTAAACACGCGGTGTTGGGTCTAACCAAAAGTGTAGCTGCTGAACTTGGGAAACATGGGATTCGGGTCAACTGTGTTTCTCCATATGCAGTTTTGACTAAAATGGCTTTGGCACATCTGCCAGATGATGAAAGGACGGAGGATGCTATCATTGGTTTTAGAGCTCATTTTGGACAGCAAGCTAACTTGCAAGGTGTGGAGATTGTGCCGGAGGATGTTGCAAATGCTGTGCTGTTTTTAGCCAGCGACGAAGCAAAGTATGTAAGTGGCACCAACCTGTTTGTTGATGGCGGTTTTGCAAGTACAAATCACTCACTGAGGGTTTTCAGATGATGTTGTGGGCTTTCTTATGAGTGTAACCTTATCTGTAATCTGTTTTCATTGTTGGATACTTGGATTAATGGGTGAGGAGGTCCTTATTGATCACTATAGTCATTTGTTTTTGGTCATTGATCATGTTCAATGGTTTTCTGGAGGTTCCTGTTTTATGTATCAGCAATAATATTAACACGAAAAATCATCTTCTTTTTCACTGTTGAGTTGTAACTCAAGATATAACTCAATATGTCATTTAGATTTAAATTGACTGGAAAAAAAAAAGGTCAAAATATAAGAAATGTTGGTACTTGATTTTCAATGACATATCCATAAGAAAAAATCCCCATAAAAATTCGGTGATTAATTTCATATGCATTGCCACAAACTTGATCCATTTTTTGGTTCTCTTAAAGATTTCCCACCTTTCTATAAAATAAAAGGCAATACTTAGGTTTTAGAAGATATTTATGTTATGAATACATCGTTAACAGGCCCAATCTCTATACAAAGAACAAATGCTAGTATGCCATTTCGTTTATATGTGAAACTTATTAGGCTTATATGTTTGGTTGATGAATCATAGCTCACACAAGATTAGTTAGCCCAGACCACGCCCTTATCATACATTTATTTCAATTTACAAGAATTTCGAATAAGCATTCACAAAAAACAGAAATGATGCAATAATGAGTTATATCTTGAGTTAAAACACTTGAAATTTATGTTTCGCATGTTAAGATGGACCAAGCTTTAAATGGTCCTTTAATCAGGCCAGGCCAGGCCTGTCTAGCATTCGAATCAATAACAAGAATACACTAACTTTCTCAGTTTAGACAGCACGGTTAGCTACATAGCTTCGGTCCCTTCTTTTATCAAGTGGGATATCTCAAACACAACCTATGGGTGGTTTTTTAAACTGGAAAAGGTGAAATGGAGGGTATCTAATTCTTCCTAGAACGCAGGCAACTTATCAGTTCTATATCTGCAGAAAATCATCACCTTTACCTTGTTACCAAAATTATTCAGTTAATATGAAGCTTGCCCATGTCGATCATATGCCAAGCAGGTTCTACATGCAGTTTCTCTGTATCGCCAGTAGAATTCGACCTAAAATGTGTTCTTACCTTGCTTATACGACGTTTCAACATCTCAGCTTCATTTCTCATACACTGGTACTGGCCTGTATCAATATCACAATCTTTTGTCAGATGACACATAGTTTCAAACTAAATACATAACAAAATAATCAGATTTCTATTATCAAGCAAGGAGTAATTCGAAGTTGAATTTTAAAATTGGGGAAGATCCTTTATACTAGTGTTGGAAATACGAAGGGTAACTAAAAAAGGACAGATGAAATACATAATTTATGTGACCAAAATCCTATCAACTATTTCTGCAGAAATTTTGAAACAATTTCTAACATCATATAAAGTTTGCATGTATAACAGAAAAACATAACATCTAAGGTCTATGACTAGTTGTGCATAAGACTACTAGCAGCAAATAGTACGTGTAACGAAGTGGTCTCATGAATTTATGCACAACTACTTTCTAGTATATTACATTTCAAGGTAAAAACTTGGCTGCTCTCTTTTCACAAATTTGGTACTCCTCATGAAGCTTAACGTATTAAAAAAAGTTATATAGGATTCTCTTTGGGTCATCATTCTTAATTTGTTGTTGCTACATGTAATAGAATGAGGGATGAACATCTTACGTTCCATGACAAACTTTTCCTGCTGTAGTCTGGCCAACCGCTGCTTTAGTTGCTTATTCTCTAGTGACAAATAAACACGCTGCTCTGCCAGAGAATCAACTCTTACAGCCAATTCTGACACGATATTCTGTATCATCAGCATGAACTTAATTACATAAATATAAATGCCACTTAAACTAGTTAATAAATGCTAAAACAAACTAATTACAAACGGTGGCAAGATGTTAAGACTTAAGATTAAGCCAGTAAATCACAAGTTCTATTATCTGACTTCAGTAATAAATATCTCTACAAACACATGAAAGTAAATTCAATAGAAGACAAATTATTAACGCATTTTATTTGAATGGGCTATTCATTGTGAGATATAAGGGGAATAAACAAAGGATTTACAGATTGTGCATATAGATGTTGAGAAGGAATGTGGAAAGCTCGCCAAAAGAATAATGTGGTGAAATCTACGACACATGTTAATGTGATTTAAGGTGTGCATAAAATTAAGATGGTATTACTGGGGTTTCCGTATTATATGACTTTTCTACTGGTTTTACCTGAAAACTTTCAACAGTTCTTTCCAGGTCTGCTATATACTGGAGTTTACGTACTCGTGACCTTTGCGCAGAATGCCTGCAAGAATCGATATCACAAATTTAGTTTAACAGTACGCATAATTCTAAGTAGCCAGTGGCCAAGTATACAAAACTTCACCAAAACATCAAAATGGCAGGAAATGCAAGATATAAATTAACAGACCAGTAACTAAAGTTGAACAAAATTTCATATGAAATGTTTCTGTTTTGAACCTACCTTTTAAACGGTTTAGCCTCTATAGTGACTTCACCAGTTGCATCTTGTACAGAATCAAGTT
The DNA here is from genome assembly GCA_025447715.1 of Asclepias incarnata. Lineage (NCBI taxonomy): Eukaryota > Viridiplantae > Streptophyta > Magnoliopsida > Gentianales > Apocynaceae > Asclepias > Asclepias incarnata. Next base: position 13,122 of record JAOEHQ010005613.1, read on the forward strand.
GTGAAAACGCAGAACCAAAAACATCTGAATTGGCATACTGCACAGGACCATGAGAAGCATACTCTGATAAAGCTGAAACTATATCATTCTTTTGAACTGATATATTCTCCTTGGCCCGAGGTGAGTTAGGACCATATATACAAGCAGACCCCTGTAATGCAGTAGCAGCATTTTTATCATCTTTTTCCACATTCACACTAGGCAACTCAATTAATACATTTCCCTTGCTTCGAGGTGAGTTAGGACCATATATACAAGCCGACTCCTCTAATACAGTAGCAGCATTTTTATCATCTTTTTCCGTGTTCACACTAGGCAACTCAGAAATCCCATCCAAAAGAGTTCCAGAATCACTAGCTGCACGACGATGAGATTTTAACTCAAAACCCAAGTCCCAATCACCCAATAGATCATCTAGCCACGCTGGTTGCTCCTCCATATCAAAACTCTGTGATACAGATTTTTGGTGTTGCAAATGAAAGTTTTCATTTTTCCATAACGAAGAATCAAGAGATTTCGTCTTTGCAATAGGGCAACGAGGTGGAAGTTGAGGTTGTCTCGACATTTTTTCAGACTTAATTCCTAAAAAGGATACATAAACAAAGAAATCAGAAAAGTTTAAATAACATCGTATTCAAAAATCTGTTGATAAAGATTTACCTTAACAAAAATAGTAAAGATTCCCTTTTAAAATTTATTGCAGCCATGTGCAACAAGTGTACATCCAACAACAATTATAAATGAGCATATATATTCAACAACTTAAACTTTCAATTCAAAAACACAAAGACATTTTGAATGGTTGGCATCTTCTTTAACAACAACTTCTTGCATTAAACCGATTGAGCTGTGGGGTGTCAGAAATACTAGCTTGTTACTACTTCTTTTGAACCATTTAACAATAAATGTATTAAAAAAAATCACATAAAAATACTTTCCTAATTCAACCCACATTTCTTCATTACAGGGGTGAGCTAAGGGTTCGCTTGATCCACGGACTGTTTTTTTTTTTTTTTTGTCAAAAATAGTCTTGTTCTTTGTTGGTGCTATACCCACCCGTCCTCTAAGCCTTTTTTGTTTGTTTGTTTGTTAACTTGTTTACCATTTTTAAGCTAACCAAGGTGATCCCTTTTACCCAAAAAAAAACTTGTTTACCATTTCTAATGAAATCATATTTTTATACATACATGCATTAAGTGAATAACATTTTTATTGTCTATATTAAAAAAACCCTAGTTGTTTTTCTAACTCATAAATTAGAAAAAGAAGAACAATCAACAACAACATAGGAAACTGATTTTATATAGATTTTGTTAGTCAAATTAACATTAACATTACAGCATTCTAATATTTAATTTCGGTACAGACAGTTAAGGGGTTTTATTAGTAATTTATTATATTATATTATTTGTGTTTACTGAATTTGAATTCAGAATTCAAACCCCACAACCCTAAAAGCCATTAATAATAATAATCCATCCTTAAAACACATGAAAACCCCAAATGTAGTCTCAAGAAAACATCGAAACAATACAATAATAATAATAATAATAATAATAATAACAACTAAAATTAGGAACAGATAGAAGAAAAGAGTTTTTAGGGGAAATTTGACGTACCTTTTTTTTTCTTGTTCACCGAGACACAGAGAGAGAGAGAGAGAATAATATAATACTAATTTGTTAGGAAGTATGGGAGGGAGATATATATGATGCGTACAGGAAGGAAGGATGAGTGTGATAGTAGGAGTAGTGAGCCGTCACGCTTCTTCTTTACACGTTGCCTCTCTCTTTCTTTCTTTCTTTCTTTCTAGTTTCTACGACTTCGGGGTTTAGCTTTAACACCCCCACGATAATAATATATAAATAGAAAAAATATATTCTATATTTCTTTTCTTTTTTTCTATTCGTTTTATAAATAAAAAAAAAAGATAAATTTTATTCACATTATTATTTATATATTACATTTATAGACAGCCTTATCTATAGTAACGTTTTGGCTTTTCTGATTTTTACCACTAAACTTTTGAGTTCTTGGTTTTTCCCACAAACTTTCTTTTTCTTTACTTTCTTCATCTTCTTCTTTATTCATCTGCTACCTCCTCCTCCTCCTTCTCCTTCTTTCTTCATCTCACCGGTTTCCACCACATCCATAACCTTTTTCCCGCTCTCAACAATCGAACCATCCATCCTCACCAACAACATCTGTTCTCCGGTGGGTAAGTTTAGTCCATGACAGAGCGTGACGGTGGTGGTGTTACGGGAGGGGAGTAACAGCGCCGAGGGTAAAGGGTTTTAAGGGAGAGTAGATCGACGGTGAAGAGTGATTGAATGGTCACACCAGGTGAGGATCTAAAACCCTAGGTGTGGTTTAATGACCGGTGATGGTGGTGGATATGGTAACCATCAGCTCAATATCATCAGGTATTTTTATATCTATATCTATATATGACTATATGCTTCAGAGTTATTCTGTTGGTTACATCTATATATCCGTGATTATATTAGAATTAATACCTTTTTTTTTCTCGTAATCCTATCATATTCAATAATAGTTCCATTATTTGTAGTTTCATTTCAATTGCTTAGCTATCTCATGAACACAATCTATTCTTTTTATGCTGTGCACATAGATTCAGTAGAAAAGTTTAATGGGCTTTTAACATTAAGGTGCTCGATGTGTTTTTGAGTTTCGCATACAAGGTACTCGATGAAATGCATATATGAAAACTGTTTTTTTTAGTGTTGTTAAGATATGGTTTTTGTTTATTGTTTTGGGTTTTATAAGTTTATTAAGCGTCTATTTTTCTTTATTTATATCGATATATCAATGTTTATTCATCTAGGTTTTGCTTAATATTTAGTAGTTTCGATTTTTTTTTAAGTTCTATCGTTTTTGTTAGCAAATGTTTATGGAGCGTGGTTTTGTAAATTAGACTAATTAGTCATTTATATACATGATATATGTTGGTCATCTGGAAAACCCAAAGTCTACGGAGCTTGATATATGCTTAAAACCTGTTGATTACAGAGAACGGAACTCACCACATCGCGCCCTTATCTGGTCACTAATGAAATGCATATACGAAAACTGGTTTTGTTTCTAGGTCAAATGCTCAGGTATTGTACGTTGGAGCAGTTGAAGTATTTCTGTAAGCATAGAGAGAACCATCGAACCGGAGCTAAAGATTGAGTTTTGTTCTTGACGTACATAGAGACATAGAGTTGTGCAAGCAAGTGAATTCGGGTGGATCAGTTTGAGATCTTTTTTTTTTCCCCATAATTGCAGTGGTGATGGAAGTGTCGTGCTAAAGTTGCTATTCGGAGATCATCAACTGATCCTCTGATTGGGCTTTATGAAGAGGGCACACACAATGTAGTAGATATGCCTGATTGCAAAGGTCTTAATCTGTGAATTCAGACTTAATCCTTTCATATTAAATCATGTTTGCACTAATGAGTAGTCTTTCACGTTGTGTCTTTGCAGCCCATAATCCAAGTATAAATAGTAATGTACTAATGTAGTAATGTGTATACATTTTAGTACAAAAAAGTAAAAAAAGAAAAATTCTTATGATAACCGCAAATCCTGTCATTGGTCATTTTTGCCTTCTGAATTTTTTCTCAATCTTTGTTCAGGTATAAAGATTCTGAACATTGAGCCTTATGATGAAGATGAACGCACTGGTTATTTGAGATATGTACAGGTGCAAAATGTTTTCAATATGTATAATGATTATTTGTAGATGGCTGTCACTACATACAATACATCAATCCCTGCTTTGGAAACATACCGTAGTGGTTAGTTAACATATCGTAGTGGTTAGTGACTCATATTACTCTGTAGCTTGCTTATATGTAAATCATATGGCAGACTATTAAAACTACCTTGGATCATAAACTTGGGCAATATACATTAAGAAAACTGTTAAAAATCATTTTCTCTCTTTATAATCCTCGGTTATCTTCAAACCATGTAACTCCAACTTCTAAATAGTTTCAGGGAAACACGTTCAAATGCAACAACCTGTGAACCAGAGTAGCGGATCAGCGGCTCTCGGCCTGATAAAGATATCTACAGCTTCTGCATTAGCCTATCTGGATCTGTAACAGATCACACTTCCATGTAAATACTTGTACATCTTTTTATCAACATGATCTCAGATTGAGATCTGAACTCATCTCAGATCGATTTCTGAACCCATCTCAGATTGATATCTGAGCTTATCTCATATTGATATCTGAGCTCATCTCAGATTGATATCTGAGCTGATCTCAAATTGAGATCTGAGTTCTAAATCTTAAAATTTGACTTCTAAATCTGAACATTTGATCTGAGCTTTTCTCAGAAATATTATATCTGAACATTTGATCTGAGCTTTTCTCAGAAATATTATATCGACATTTGATCTGAGCTCTAAATCTGAACATTTGATCTGAGCTTTTCTCAGAAATGAGCTTTTCTCAGAAATATTATATCTGAACATTTGATCTGAGGCTGCCTCAGAAATATTTGAACACTTTAATGGAAATAAAAAATTTCCAAGCTAAATGCATATATCATCTTTTTTCTTTTTTTTTTAACATATCTAGATCTAACATATCCAGGTTTTCTTTTCCGATCTACAATGGGGAAAAGAAAGAAGAAAGTGAATCTG
>JAOEHQ010005624.1:0-17758 GCA_025447715.1 Asclepias incarnata
CTGCCCAGTCCAAAACTCTAACTTAGAGAACCAACTTCTCCAGGAATCTTTAGCAAGCATAAAACTACTCGCCAAAATATCACTGGGAAAAATGATGAGCATACTTAACCCTCCAAGGTATTGCAATTCAATACCATTCACATCGACATCCCCCAGGAGAGAACCAAGAGTGCTCAACACCTACACATTAGAGCATTTCGCCACCAATGCTCTTCCGTGAAACTCCGTCATAACTAAGGCGCTATCGTCAACCATGATGATTTTTTCAGATGGTATATTCCATACACTGCCTTTTACGATATCGGAGAAGGATACTCCATTCTTCACCCCAATATGACTTCTAAAAGAAGTCCGATTTTCTTTAAACTCTTCATTCCTTTTAGAAATATGACTGAAACCTGCCATAACATTCTCAGAAGCATGTCTGGCAAGGTTAATCTTTAACGAGAATCTCCCTATCTTCGCCTTTTTCATCCTCAATTCCAATTCTTTCCAGTCTTTTACCTCTTTGAAGGAGATAAAACCAAACTTCGACCCATCCTTATCCCGTTTTCTAGCAATGTAGACCCCGACTATCTCCCCAAACTCCCTCAGACACGAGGCCAGATCCCACGGCCGACATCCATCGGGTATATTGGAAACAAAGAACTTGGTAATCTTGAGCCCTAGACCGTTACCGTTTCCTTTCCTGAGGAACTCTTTGGAATGCCTTTTCCTATTCGTCACCTCCTCCCATTCCTTTTCTCTCTCTACCTTTTCTCTCTCACACATTTTCACTATATAGTGTGATAAATCTGTAAAAATTGGTGTTGAGTTTATCATTTCTATTTTATTATATTGAAGTATAGATTCAAATAGAACATGGGTATATATATCCAAGTAGATCCATATACGGACAATGTGTGCTAGCACACTTGTCAGAGATGACATCTAAGCTTTCCAAAAGTTTAACTCGATGTTGGCATGTGTTCCTCAGTTCCTCGCATCTACTCGATCGATATATCTAATCATCTATCATAAAGTAAAAATAAATCATTATGCTTCTATACATCATCGTAATTATCTATATACTCCATTATTTTTCAAAACTAAAACGACATCATTAGAGTTTTTTAAAAACAATTATATTGTTTGTTTGTTACAATTGCGTTTATTAATTTTTAGAACTTCTATATATTTTTCTGTTCTTCTAACACGTTGTATTTTTTTTTTAATATTATGTTAGTTAATAAGTTGTTAATTTGATCCATTTGCATCGTTCAATTATCGAATCATGACGTTGTTGTTCTTTGTTGTATATTAATATGTGATTTTATTTTATGGGAATAACATAGATACTACGTAGTACTGACGTACGTTAGGTATTACTAAGACAATGTTAAAAAACAAATTTATATTTTCAGTTCCCTAACTATTTTAAATTCACACATATAATCCTCTATTTACACTTGAAAGTATCTAACTTATATGCTACTAGTAGTAATCCGGTTGTGGCCCGGAAACTGAAAGGTGCAAGGATTGAGACCGTGAATCGGATCATGTAATCCCCCTTTTTGTTTCGGTCCGGGTTTAGTAATGAGCCGGGTTAATTGTTAAAAACCGAGAACCGAATCATGCGGGAGCATGGAAATATGTAAATAACAGTCTAAAACCAACATGACCATATTTGTCCGAACCTTTGAGAGGGGGAAAAGAAGACCTTATTTTTATGTTAAATTTATAGCTTAGTTTCCTAATTAATTTACTATACTATAATAACTCGGAATTTGTATGCCTCCCTTCTTTTGAAAGAACTTAATCAAAGATTCGCATATATGGGTGAAAAGGGAAATGCAACTGCTGCACACATAAAGCACCTGGCCACCTGATATAGGAACTTGAAAGGTTCATGCATGTTGTCAAATGGAATATATACAACTTCCAATACAAATGGCTTTGGTTGAAGCATATTGTATTGCCTTTGCAAATCATTGTTTAAGACTGAAATGACATAGCATATCAAAGTGCTTACAACAAAATTAATGTTGTGTTCACATAAAACAAGTTAGGGGTGACGGGGGCGGGGGTGATGGCGTATGGGGAGAGTTATGTTGCTGTTAAACGACAAAAAAAAAAACATTTTTTTTGATCTCTTGAAAAATGGAAACGGTGCAAAATAAAACCAATAACATGAATCAATTATAAAATTTTTGGGCTTTTAAATGGGTTATGGGCTATAAATATTAAAATAGGTAATTGTTAATGGACTTAACTTAAATGAGGGACCCAAAATTTTTAAGAAAAATAATCGACGGAGACTGGCTTAATAAATATAAAATTTCTCGAACGAAATATATATATAATAGTACTGCTGAGCGAAAAAACAGAGGGAACTAAGAACCGCCACTGAGTGTATATATATATATAGAGTAGTGTAAATACTTATGATTTCCGGGTTGTCTTGTTTATCATTCCATTCCATGATGTTATATATTTTGGTGTATAAGTTTTTAAGTTTCAAAAGTTTATGTTTTAACACCCAATTGATTCGCTAGGTGTACGTCCACGTGGACACTTGTTGAACCATGATATTAAAATGAGTGTTCTTATATTAACGATGTAAATGATAAAAGTTAGCCAGGTATATTAGACATGTTGTGTGTATATCATTTTTCATTATATTAAATATCATTTTTTCCCAATGTTTTTTTTACACTTTAATTGTTCATACTTAAAAATTATGTAAAATCTTTACTATAAATGTGAAAAAAATTCAAACGGATCACAAGAACTTAGTATTCAAATTATATTCAAATTAATTTAATATGATTTCTAAGTCAACAGTTTGCTATCAACGTATTCAGCTCCGAAACTTTAGTCTTAACTTTTAGATGAAGAACTTAGAACGACGACAATAGGAAAAAAGATAAATACGAGTTCACACTCTGTAGTTTGAAAAAGAGAAAAAAAAATATCATTATGAAAAGAAAAATGAAAATAGCAAATCAATATCTAGACTATCTACTATCCAGGTAGATATGGCCCGATGTCGATCTTTATATGTTCGGACCACGTACTTGTCCGCTAAGAATAAGAAAACTCACCTGTATTTATAAATTATAACCATATAGCCAAGCCAACCCTAACCAATTAAAGGAAAGCAGAAAACAAGTGGTGGGCTATGTGCCTATAACACACGCAACATCTTTATTGGATCTCATTAGTCCATATCCACATATCCATTTAGGGTTCTCTTTTTATCCCTTTTAATTCAACAAAAATTAAAAACCTCCAATTCCAAAAATAAAAAAAAAGTCCAATTTGACTTCTCGGGTTCAAAGCCCAAATTAATCAGATCTCCTGTCCTCCAAACAATCTTTTTTGGATCACAATTGCAGGGCTGCTTCACCTTGGATTTCATCTCTGTTTTCATATACTTCAGGTATATAATTTATATTTTAATTTTAATTTATTATTTATATTTATATTTATATCTATATAATATATTATTTTACAAACCCTAATTCTAAATTGCTTTTTCTCTCTATATATTCTTGTGAAATTCATGTTTTTTTCTTGTTTGTTTATCATTTAATAATTAAAGTTAATTACTTTTTCTTGGTTTATTTGTTGGGCTAATTAGGAAATTAAATTAAAAGCCCAAATTTTTATGATGAAAAAAACGTAGATCTGTTCTGGGGTTCTTTTTGTTTGACATATAGATGTTAAAGTTTTAATCTTTTTGAGTTTTGAAAGGTGGGTTTTGGTTTTTTTAATAAATAAACCATAATGAAAACATCATCAAGAATCATTATCAAGATTATACTCAAATCTAGGCTTATTTAGCTAATTAGAGTCATTAGGAACCTTAATAATTCATAAAGTTTTAATCTTTTTGAGTTTTGAAAGGTGGGTTTTGGTTGTTTAATATTATCAAGAATCATTAACAAGATTATACTCAAATCGAGGCTTATTTAGCTAATTAGAGTCATTTGGAACCTTGATAATCCATAAAGTTTTCACCTTTAGTCATAGTTTTAAGTAAGCGTAAATTTTGGTATAATCTTGATAGTTTTCGTGATGGTTTATTTACAAAAAAGATAAGAATTTTCGCGTATGTTTGTCAAAAAGAACAAACAGATCTAGGGGTTTTTTATGATGAAAATATAGGCATTGGTATTATGCGCGATCCACGGTGAGAACTTTATTGGTTAACAAGATTTTCAATGACCCGATTATAATATTTGGGAAGTTGACCCCAAGTATGCAAAAGCCCAGATTGTTTCACCTACAATCCTACATGACGAAGAGTTTCTCCATTTAGGGCCATTATATTAATGGCTTATAATCATTAAAGCTTCATATTTGACGAATGTGAAAGTGTTACTTTAATTAACCCCGACTCACATAATGATGTAAAGTGGGGAATTCTTGCGTTATTTAAATTTATAATGATTCCTATTGGTATAAAATCTGGGAAGCTGGAAGTAGTCAGTGCTATCATATTGAATCCCATGGAAGGATGGAATTAAATCATAGTATATGTCTGTGTGTTATTCTTCTTTGATGTGTTATGATTTTTGGTGCTGGTTAATACCACAGGCGATTCTAAAGTAAAACATGCATGACAGAAGCATGATCGAGTGTTATGTCAATCTGTTATCAGCATTTACCTACCTGGTTTGTTTGTAAGTTATTAGTCAAACTTGTTTTCTAATCGTTTTCTGTGTTGGTTTTCTAAAAACAGGTCATCAGTTTGTTTGCCCCTCATGGAGACTACTCCAATGGAGAGTAATGCACTGGTTAACGTAGAAATGCAGCCTGAGTATTTTGACACATCAATGAATGATGTGGAGACACCTCCAACCAAACGTAGAAAGAAAAAGTCTATAGTTTGGGAATATTTCACTATAGAAAACATTGGTGAAGGAGTTAGAAGAGCCTGCTGTAAACAATGCAAGCAGTCCTTTGCATACAGCACGGGTTCAAAAGTTGCAGGCACCAGTCATCTCAAACGCCACATTGCCAAGGGAGGTTGCCCAGTTTTTCTGCGTAATCGGGAGCATGACCCGTCAACTCCATTAAGTGCACCTTCAAAGATGGGTAGTAACTCCGTGGTTCCCATCAGTGATACCCCTAAAAGGCGTTACAGAACCCCAAGTGTTTCTTACTCTGCATTTGACCCAGATCGGTGCCGCCAAGAAATGGCTCGAATGATCATACTCCATGATTATCCTCTTCACATGGTCGAACATACAGGGTTCATGGCATTTGTGCATAACCTTCAGCCAAATTTCAATATGGTTAACTTCAGTACAGTTCAAGGTGACTGTGTGGCGACTTATCTTAGAGAAAAACAGACCATTCAGAAGTTGATTGACGGTATGCCGGGGAGGATTTGCCTCACACTTGACCTCTGGAACTCACACCATACAACGGGTTACGTTTTTGTAACAGGCCAGTTCATTGATAGTGAGTGGAAGATACACAAAAAGCTACTAAATGTTGTGATGGAACCGTATCCTGAGTCTGATTCAGCTTTCAGTCATGCAGTATCCGCCTGTTTATCAGATTGGAACATGGAGGGAAGATTATTCTCTCTCACCATAAACCATTCGTTGAGTGAAGTTGGGATTAATAGTCTCAGAGGTTTGCTTTCAGAGAAGAGCACGAAAATCCTTGATGGTCAACTGTTGCTTACTAATTGCTTTGCTCGATCTCTAAGTTGCATTGCTCAAGAGGCACTAAAGGCGGGTCAAGAAACGGTTAAGAAAGTAAGAGACTGTGTGAAGTATGTAAAAACATCAGAATCCTTGGAGGAGAAATTTCTCGCCCTTAAACAACAACTTCAAGTTCTCAGCACCAAAACTTTATCACTCGATGATCAGACCCAATGGAATACAACTTATGAAATGTTGTTGGCAGCTTCTGAGTTGAAACAAGTGTTTTCTTGCTTAGATACTTTAGATCCCGATTATAGTAAAGGCCCAACTGGTGAAGAGTGGAAACTTGTGGACAATCTTTGCATGTATTTGAAGCTACTTTTTAATACTGCGAATTTGCTAACATCATCAACTGTACTCACAGCTAATACATTCTTTCATGAGGCATGGAAGCTTCAGTTGGAGCTAACCCGTGCATCTACTATGGAAGACCATGCCATTAGCACTTTGACCAAGCCAATGCAAGAAAGTTTTAACAAATATTGGAAAAGTTGTTGCTTGATCTTAGCGATTGCAGTGGTTATGGACCCCCGATTCAAGATGAAGCTAGTTGAATTCAGTTTCACAAAGATTTATGGCGATGAGGCGGCGGCGTACATCAAGATTGTGGATGAAGGCATCCATGAGCTTTTTCTAGAGTATGTGGCACTTCCGTTGCCACTCACCCCTGCTTTTGTCGAAGAAGTTAATGGTGAATCTGGGCACGTGAAACAAGAGGGTGGCAGAGGGTCAGACAATGGGCTTGGACTTACAGATTTCGATGTTTATATAATGGAGAGTACAAGTCAACAGTCAAAGTCTGAGTTGGATCAGTATTTGGAAGAGTCGCTTTTGCCTAGGATTCATGAATTTGATGTTATGGGATGGTGGAAGCTGAACAAGGTCAAGTACCCAACCCTATCAAAGATGGCCCATGATATCTTGACAGTTCCTGTGTCAACGGTTTCTCCTGGGTCAGTTTTTTACACAGGTATTAATGAGATGGACCATTATCGTTGCTCTTTGAGGCCTGAGACGGTGGAGGCGCTTTTCTGTGCTAAGGACTGGATGCACAGTGAACCGATAGAGAGTGTTGACACTGCTGTGAAGATGGAGTTTCCAATTTAGTTGGTGGGCTTTGGTTGTTACCTTTATTCTTCTCCTTTAGATTTTGTGCAGGATATGGTAATAAATAGGTTTGAGTAGTAGTATGTGTTCAGGTGTATTTTTAGACACTAATTGTTTCATGTGGAGATTTGTGTTTAAATTTGCAAGATTGTTACTTTAGTCTTGTGTGGTCTGTTGCCTGGTCCTGTTTGTGTTGATGGTTATGGCTATAGGGTGTGCAAAAATTTGTTCGGTTTGACATGACCAAAGAACCTTATCAGAATCAGAGCGGGTTCATGATATTCAGCTTGGTTTATAGTTCTGGATTTTTTTATTTTTTTTTTAAAACTTGTTCTATGTAATATGGAAATTGATTTTTTGTTTTTAGTCTGGAAATAGAACTGAAGAGACCAGACATTCCTTAAAAGAAAAGAATTTTTTTTTTTCATGCTGGGTCAGAGGGTCCCTATCCAACTACCCTTTTATTTGGCATTGTTTTATATCTATATCTTCAGATTAGAAAACCTTGCTTTTGTATTTTGTTGCTAGTTTACGAGTCCGGTGTTCGGTCCCACTGTCTTCTATTTCTTGCCGCATCTATGTAGGGGGTGTTAACAAGCCGAATCATGGCGATAACAAATTGAATAACAAGAAATTTAGGCTTTGATCGTTTACTAATAACTTGCCTCAAGGTTGAACAAGCTTGAACTCAAATATTTTCTTATTGTTTGGGCTTGAAAATCGTTTAATGGTTTGACTTTTTAAACACGCTATAGCGAGCTGTAGACACAACTGGACCAGGTAATAGACCACACAAGACTAAAGCTAAAGTTGTTTGTTAAGCGTGTTCGATTTAGAATAATTAAACAAGACGAGCCAAATATTAATTTTCATGCTTGGTTCGTGTGACTTTTGTTCTAATTTGACTCGAGTTTGGAAATATGAAAGTATAAAACAAAAGGGTGTACCAATTTTGATGAAAGTTGATCAATATCGAACCACCAACTAAAGAAGCTTACGTGTGATAACCTGTTGAAGAGAATATAAAATTCGAAAATCTAGCGATATAATCAACCAAATAATGAGAATGAACACACATACTTTAAACGTGGAAAACCTACTCAAAACGAGGGAAGTAAAAACCACATGATTAAGTGCCAAATCAGATAATACGAGTGTTTTTTTCTAGTATAAACTAGTTACGAATCACCAACAATAATCAAGAAAAATCAGCTCATGATTTATTAATCCAAACAATACAAAGTTGCTTGATAGAACTCGCCAAAACAACAACAAATTCAGACGTATGTAGAAGGATGTTCTCCATTATCCATATCGAAAATCTCAAGTTTGTATTTGGTTACCTGGCACATTTTGTTCCTCTATTCGTCTGCGTTTTGTTTTCAACCCGGTGAATACAAGTTTGGGTTAAATTGTGCATATCAGGATCCTTGATTTTTGTTGCAAACAAATCTTCATCTATAGGATGAACAGATTATAAGCAATAAGTTTCAGTATTAATAGTAAAAAGATTTAACTTACATTAGTAATGTTATTTATATAGTAAAAAGTTACAAAGATAGATCAATGATCCAATTTTCAATATTTCAGGCATTGAGCCTAAGAATAAATATAATATAAATAGGGTATATATCACTTCAATAACACTATCATGCTATTTTCTATCTATTTTAAAGCCTATAATTAATTCATAAATGAATCTTGACATCATGACACTTCTGATCCTCAGGCATATGATTCAAGTTCAAAATCACCAGCCCAGATTCTGAATCATACGCAAATTCAACTTCACTTGGTCCAACTAAGCACCTTTTGGGATTAGCCGCCGAGTATGCACCAAACCGTCCACATCCCTTGACCTTCATAGACACAATCACCGAACCACTTTCAACAATGTACTCTAGCTCATCAATGGCTCCACCACCATTGAACATGTCAATCAGCCCTAAGGGGCCAAAACTTATCTCCGGCCCCAAAACCTTAATGGGTGTAACTGTAAAGATTTCATGTTCAAGAACGTTTAACGAAACTGGTATGGCAACATCATGAGGTAAAATACTAAGCTCTCCAGTATGATGACGGTACACCACACTGTCCCCGGACCAATCGTGACCCACTGCAGCATCGTTAATGAGGTGCACATCACTAGCCCTGATAGTTCCAGTTATAGCATTGGGTTGGGTTTCATGGAAAGCGTTTTTCCGTTCAGTAGCGTTCCATGCAGCTCCTTGACAGTTATAAACACCAATAACTCCAGTACACTTATTCATATTCCAAATCTTCAACAAGCTAGAACCATCACGGGTCGGGTCAGTAAAAAGACAATCTTTAGTAGGTCTACCTGGCAATTGGGCTCGAAGCACAGAGCCATCAGGCAATACAAGTTTCTTCAAAAGATCAAAATTGTGCTTCCCAGGAGCATCACTACAAATAAACATTGGAAATTAAGCCATACTCAAATCTTACTTTTACATATTTAGTACATCAATAATGATTATATTACCTTACGTATATCGGGCCACCACTAATAGCCCTTGCAGATGCATGGTATTCGGCTGCAGGATGAAGCGAATGGAACATATCCCAATCGGGCTGCATAAATTCTCCAAGAAACACACTGTTGTAAGCCACGGCTGCAATATGGATAGTGTGTGAAACAGGATCACGAGGATAGAAATCATCTGAAGCTCGAACCACTGCCGTTTGTTGAGAGCTGGTTACATGGTTCACTCATCAGTAATGAAATATATACACAAATATGTATTGCATCTACAAGAAAAATGCCAAGGGATTTACCTATATAGGGAATCTGTATTGTGGCTCATACAAGCAATGCAGCCATTATCTGGAAAATTCCGAGCAATAGATGCATCAAGAGCCTGATGGTACTGTCGGGTTAGTGCAACCCGACCACCTAAACCAGTTCCGAGCGTCTCCAATATGCTCTGGACATCGACCTTGACCCCATCAACACCGGCTGCAGCCAGGTAGTTGTGTAAATTGTTGTAAAATTTGAAAACTTTTTTCGGGTCCATTAGTCCCAAACCTTGTAAAGCCAATACATCGGTCTTCCATGTTGGATCATTAGCGACAACTCCTTTTGACGACATTGGATATTTTATCATTGACCCGTATTCCTCCATACCCTCAGCCTCAGGGCGGACCCCGCCCCAATACCCTACAATCGCGTGCCACACATACACATATTTCAGCCCGTATGTATTTTTCGCGACATTTACTATGTTCTTGATCCCAATTGTCGGGTCATCCTTGTTTTGAAACTTTTCATTTTCTTTGATGCTAGTTAACCTCATCAAAGGTTGTGATTCTTCTTCTTTGATCTTTTTATCATCTGATCCAACAGACTGCCATCCGTCATCAATGATCACGAATTTCGCAGGGGTCCCACCTTCAGCCAAACTTTTTAGTCCGGACTCGATCCCTTCTTGAGTCACGTCTTGATAAAACGCATCCCAAGTACACCACCCAAAATAATCAACTATCCCTGGAAGCTTTTTATCCTCACGTTGCTTAAACGTCTTCAGATGCAATTTAACTACATTAATTGCATCTGAAATCGTACCAAAAGGGTCTGTCCCCACACCCACGTAAACAGTGTGTGAAATTACAGACCCTTTAATATCCACATCACCACTCTCAACACAAACTTCGAGCTCGTCTGAAGTATTACCTTGTAGACAAGCTCGAAAAGACCCTTCAATTAATGGCAAAAAGACAATATACACCTTTTCACTTTCCTCAACAGTTTCCATCAATAGAAACTGTGTCTCCAATGGAATTTCACTTCCTTTATCCCCCATTTTCTGGGCCATCCACCATAACTTAAACCGAAAACACGCCATAAACCGGACATCATTAAGCCGCCCAAGCGACACCACTTGTCTACTACATTCTTCATCAAAAACCGCCCCGATAAATGACCCGTTCGTGTGGCCCGAATTCAACCCGGAAGAAGTCACCACCTTTTCAGACACATCAGTCAAGATAACCCTGTCCTTCACCATCAAATTCCGGCCCGAAAGACGAATAGCAGAGCCAATTGTCATTTTTTCTTGATTTTGATCACGTTTCTTCACTTCTTTGATATAACCCAATACTAATTCTCTGTTCTGCAAACAACCCAGATCATAAAATCATCAAATTTCCATAATTGACATAAAATGTTGCTAACTTGATTTTTTATTTTTTTAAAAAGCCAGAAAAATAAAAAATCTTGGAATGAAAAAGATACTACCTTTTTGCTAGATATAAAAGCTTTTCTAACTTTTGAAGAAGTGGGTGTAAAATTTGATATTGAGATTGAAAATGGGGTGGGATGATTATTTATAAGGGGATATAAAGACGTGTGATTGGAGGATAATAAGTTATTAAATGTTTGGATCACCATTGTTGTATGTTTAAGGTTTTATCTCTAGCTGCAGTTTTTTTGACTTATTATATTATTTTTTAGTCGTTCTGATACAAATTTGCCAATTGGAAAATGTTGAAGATATAGTCCTTGTTGTTCTAGAATTTCTTATTTGATACCTTTGTATTATTTGTGATAGACAATGTGTGTTTTGTATTGTTTGTTGAACTTTTATTAGGAAGCGTGGCTTGGGAGAAAATTTGGGTTAGATGTTTTGTTAAATATGGTAAAATTTGAAATTAATTTTTTTTTTATTGAAACAAAATTTAAGAGATGCTCAAAATATTCACATTTAGTATATTTTTATTTTGAGAAAATTATTAGAGAAATTGTATACTTCTTTTTTAAGGATAGATCTAATGTGAATTAGTAAAGTCATTGTCATTCATTCTAATATCATACACAAATACGCACATGTACTCCTCGGTTATTCCAAGCTTAGTATAATTTATATCGACAAGTTTTATTTAGATAAATCCTTAATACGTGCTTTAGATACCATCGGTTATTTCAAATTTGTTGATGCCTTGTCTAGTGGCGGATCTTGAAGAAAGTCACAGAGGGGCTGAAAGCCACGGAGGGGGCCAAATGTCGCGGGATAAAAAATTAATACTAAGAAAAATAATTTTTCAAACGAATTACGGATAAAATAGCATTACGGAGAGAAAAAACGGAGTAAGATCCGCCCATGGCCTTGTCGTCCTTCTAAGTGTTTCACATTATTGATTTAGATACTCAATACAAAATAAAAGGTGCGTGGAAAACTATTTATATTAGTCAACTTTAGATAATTAGATTTAGATGTAATAATGTTCATTTTTTATAGTAAACAAAACTCAGGTGACAATGTGGTACTTAACCAAACAAAAAGGGGAGTTGTGCAATTTCATCAAATTATATTCAATTGGATCATGTGAGAAAATGATAGATTAAATTGACACGTTGGATCTACGTTTCAGCCAATCCACAAACACGTTTACAAAATAATAAAATATCACCAATCTAGAATCCCGGCCACTTGGATTTTTTATTTTTATTTTAAAGATGTAGATTACTCGTGAATATCGTGAAGCATAACTTCTTTTTTTCTTTTTTCTTTTTTTCTTTTTTTTTTCTTTTTTTTTTTTTTAAGGTGTGACTTGGAGTTTCTTATTTGATGTTTCAAAATAGATAAAACCAAAATAACTTTTTTATGGCAATTTTTAAAAAAGCTTTGTACTTTCCATCATACTTTTTTTTTTGTTGGCTACGTTTTCCTAGAATAATAAGTAAATGAAATAAGCTATGTACCTTTTTTTTTAATCGATATTAAATAATTGGTTTAATTAATTATAATTTATTTTATAATCTTATCGTAAAATATTTTCGCGCTTCGTGCCGGAAATGAAAAGCTAAAATAAAACTATCATATTTAACACTATTAATGTAGGAACGAAAAAGAAAGCGTAATAAAAATAACCTATTGAAACTAAGAATGAAAAAGTAAAAACCATTAAGAAAATGTAAAGTAAAGTATCAATATATATTCATTTAACTTATTAAAAAATATTAACTTTTAGTTACGACCGAGGCTAAGAACTTTAACATGTCAATAATTACGACCAGACCATAGTAAACAAATGGCTAAGCAATATACCATAAATCTTGAAAGCTAAAACTATTAAAAATTTAGGAAAAAATCAATAGTTACGACCAAATCACAATAAACAAATGACTAAACAATATACCATAAATCTTGAAAGATAAAACCATTAAAAGTTTTAGGGGAAAAAAAGGTTCAAAACCATAATAAAAAAATAAATAAATAAAACACCAAATAAATTGTAGGACAAAAGAAAAAGGAAGAAAAAAACCAAAAGAAAAAAAAAGTGTAAATTGCATTTTTGGTCCCTATGTTATCACCCAATTCGCATGCGCAGTCCAAAATCACTTATCGTTGCAACGGTGGTCCAAAAATCAGGTTTTTGTTGCACTTTCAATCCAAAAAGTGATGTTCGTCTATTTTCCATCGTTAATGAGGTCATGTGCCCCTCACGTGAGGGGCAATATCGTCCATTCATTATACCTATATCTATTTCATTACACACACACATATATATATATATAGAGAGAGAGAAAGAGAGACACAAACACACATATAGATTTGGAAAACACCATCGAGATGACCCTTAAACACCAAGACCTCCATCGGCCCAATCCCTCCACCAATCACGTCCATCAGATCTGAATTATAACCATTTGCAACCATCAGATCTGAAAATATAACATTTTCAACCATCGTTTGTAAAAAGAGAGGCATGGTCGTTTTCAGTGACAATCGGTGGCGGCAACGATTGGGGTGAATAATGGTGCGACGATGGTTGGGTGAATAGTTGTGTGGCGGTAGCAGTGGATACGTGAAGAATATGGTGAGTTAATGATTTTATAAATCAATAAGAATGAAAGGTTGGTAGGTTTATGTGAAGTTGGAGTTAGATGTTCTTGGCTACTAATAGAGATTATTTCTCTATGGGATAATGGCATATGAAAGTAACCAACTATGCCAAAATGGTTATGTAGTGTAGTGACCTACTCGGGTGGCTATTTGATGTAATGACCTATGTATTTTGGGTTATGTGGTGTAACGGGTGACCGGCTGAATAGGTAGCCGGTTACCACTTAATTTTCATTAAATTAATTACATATGTGGCATGCTGACTTATATAATTCTGCTTATGTGACTGATGACGTGGCTAAAAAAATATAAAATATAATATAGTTTTTGATATCTAATAAATATTATATACATATGTATCTATATATATAAATCTGTATATATACACAAAATCCGGCCAAAAAAACAGCAGATTCCGGCAACCAATCCCTCCTGTCATAATTCCACCTTCGTACCAGTTGTTGGAAACAAAAATATGGGACTGGAAATGAGAAATCGAAGTGTTCACCATTTAAAGTTAATTTCCTTATGTTCTCATTTTATGTGTAAATACTTGAAACGAAAACAATCACAACCTAATTTGAAAAGCATGAACTAACACAATCCGCAAAATCTGTTTTATTTCTCATCAGAACAGCAACATAACAAAGTGGGTGTTGCTTAATATTTAGCAGTTTGCATTCATCTGCAGAAGATGAAGAGTATGTCGGGTAGGGGTGTTCAAATTCGGAGATCCGAAAATTCGGATATCCCGAATTTCGGATATCTGAAAATTCGGATAGTAGATTTGTCAATCCGAAATCCGAATCCAAAATTTCAGATATCCAATTATCGGATATCCGAAATTTCGGATTCGAATACCGGATTATCCGAATATCCATGTTGAAAGAATCCAACTACCTTTTGCAATCATAAATTCCTCTTCGAATTTGATTCATCTACATCATTTCATGTATTAAAACCACGTCCAACAACAAATGCATCTAATTAAAGCAGATGACATAAAATAAATATTTTTTATTTAAATTAAAGAAATCATATCAATATATTTAGGTATTTAACTAATCAAGTAAAATAAATACCAAAAATGTTAAAAACGATTTTGGTGCCCCATGGTTTAAAAGCACAACAAAAAAGAAGAAAAAAATAACAAGCAAAGAATATGAACTAAGATATACTCTACAGTCTACACCGATCGGGGGTAATTACAATGAAACGAATGAAGACTTAGTAATAAATCCATCATTTCCCATTGATTTAATGACAGCTATTTTCAAAGCAATGCAAGATAACATAAAAAGTTGAGAACTTGAGATATACTTTCCACACTTACACAGCAAGGGATAAATGGATGATAGATTGATAGGGAGGTTAGGTAGGGATTTTAGGGATAAGGATTTTTGTTTTAATAGCAGAACAACCCAAGCGGCCCAAGACCCAAGTAAGCAAGTGATATTCGGATATCCGAATATCCGAAATTTTTGAAAACTCCATCCGATATCCGAATCCGAAAATCAAGATATCCGATTTTCGGATATCCCAAAATCCAGATAACCGAATTTTCAGATCGGGTTTTCGGATATTTCGGATTGCGGATTCGGATTTTTTGAACACCCCTACTGTCGGGTATTTTTTTAAAACATCAGCCCACGTGTTATCACTGATGATGTTGAATCCACGGTAACAACAAATGGCACACCAAGTTCATCTGTTCAGCAAATGACCTAGATGGCTTTTTATTTGATTTCAAGATCTACAAATCATGGGTTTAACAAGATCTGAAGCTTCCTTCAACAAACCCCACTATCTTTTCTTCTTGCTTTTGCTTAAAAATTTTATCTTAAAATGTAGAAAACAATACTATATTTTTTTATAAAAAAAACAAAATGGGATCTGTTACAACAGAAAGAAACCAAAGTTGTATAGAGACTGCCATTGATGTGTGTATAAGAAAGAAAGAAGATAAGGATAAGTGATGGGTGGGAGATGAGATGTGATGATACAAAATATATATATGTATAAATATTAAACAAAGAAATGTTTAATGAATCATAGTCCATGTAGGCATTAAGTGTTGACTTGGCAAGTGGGGTGGCGGGTGACAAGGCATTAACCTGTAAGTTACCTGTAGCATACATCACATGGCCCAAAATACAAAGGTACATACATCAAATAGCCAACTGAGTAGTTCACTACACTACATAACCATTTTGACATAGTTAGTTACATTCATATGCCATTATCCCTTTCTCTATTAATCCTTCAAGATAGAGTATGAAGTATACGTTAAATAATATCTTGTACTTTTTCTTTATATTTTTTTGTACCATTTTCTAGGCTGTCAATACCCGACCCACCCCGAAACCCAACTTGAAACCGACCCCAAAAAACCCGGGTTAGGGTTGTGAAATCTCGACACGTCAACCCACTAACCTGATTTTTTTCGGGTTGGGTTCGGGTTGACCCTTTGGGTTAACAGGTCGACCCGCCAACCCGACAATATTTTAAGTTTATATAATTTTTTTAACAGGTCGACCCACCAACCCATTTGACCCGCCAACCTGACAACCCACGACCCATTTGACCTGAAATCAACCTACCAACCCACAACCCATTTGATCCGCCAACCCGAAACTCGACCCGCCAACCCGATTTTTTTTAGGTTGGTGGGTTGGGTTCGGGTTGACAGGTTGTGGGTCAGGGTTGAAATTTCTGACCTGAAACTTTTAGTAGGTTGGGTTAGGGTCAGAGATTTTCGACCCGTCAACCCGAACCCATTGACAGCCCTAGGTACATTGTGTGTTGTGAATTAGATAATAAATAATACTCCATAAAGTGCAGTAAAATGGGCCATGTAAAATGGTCTTTGGAGGTTTTTATGTTATTTGAGGTTCTAGGTTCTAGTATATATAGTCTAACAAGGATATGAGTGCTTTATTGCGGGAACCTTTTTCTCAACTTAAAAAGAATTCATTGGAAAGAAAAAAATAAGTTATCTTAATGCAAATAACAATACTTATACGGACATTTATATTTATCCTTATATTGACTTTCATTACATGACCTTAGCCGGTTATCAATTTTTTATTTTTTATTTTTTAATTTTAAATTTGATGTTGAGGTGGAGCATTTATGTTAAGATGGATACAAACAATAGACATTAGTCCATAGTTGAATACATTGTTATCACATCTCTCACATGGGCAACGACATGTATTAGAGATGCTCAAGTGGTCCTTACACATCTCGAGGAATGCATTAAGACCAGTAAAAAATTCTGGGCAATTTCAGTTTGCTAACTTAGTCCAACTCTTATCGATCGTCATAACTGCGTTCACAACATATGATATCAATGTACATACACAGATCATATATTAAAACAACAAATTTTATACTAAAGGATTACGAGTGGTTTGTGGCGAGCGGTTTGTAACAGGGTGGCCGTCCTAACCCAATTTTTGAATGTTTATCTCATATCCGCATATAACTGAATAATATTTAAGGAAGCATTTCCCCTTAGCACCCCAGATACGTGTATGAAACACATATTCGCAGGAGCAAAGGAAAAAATGTTTAGCGGATTTTTCTTCAACAATATTGATTTGTTATACAAAAATGAAATTATAATAAATAGATTTAAAAAAAAAAGATTAATTACCGATTACGAGTAGTACGTATTATGAAGCTGAGAAATCCACTTCCAGAAGTCGCTGCTGATTGAAAATTACAATTTGATCATAAAAATGTATGCAACTTTTTTACACAAAATAGCAAAAATTGATGATCATTTTGGTGTATACACGTTTAGTGGTTAACTAGGAAGTTCGTTTGCCGCCCGTTGAGCGGCATCGGTATTTGAAGCGTGTTGTGGTACTTAGTTAGATGTTGGTCGCGTGTAAGAAAATTGGTTCATGGTGGGAATGTATGTTTATTGGCATATAAAATATTAGAGTTGGATTTTTTTTTATTTTATTTTATTTTATTTTTATTTTTTTTTTTGAACGGCGAATTAGAAGTTAGATCATCGAGCGCAATGCAGTGACATCCAAACGGGCAGTATGCACGCAACTCGAATCCACGCACCCC
>JAOEHQ010005635.1:0-17753 GCA_025447715.1 Asclepias incarnata
GTCACCCTATCTTATTCCTATCTTATTCCTCTACTCTAATTCTAGTTCTCCAAGTATTCCTATCGTGAGCCATGTCCTCCGACAAACCAAGCTCATTTAGGTCAGTCGCTAGTCTCTCCTACCATCTCATTTTAGGTCTACCCCTTTTTCTCACACCGTCTACCTGAATCAATTCTGATGTGTAGTGTATTTTAGGTCTACGCTCTAATATATAGTGTGTAGTGTATTTTTTATATAATGTATTTTTAAGCATATATAAATGTATTTGTGTAAAAAAAAATAAAAAATTTGAAGGATGCCCACGTGGCAAAAGACGCCCATGTGGAGTGTCTCACTCTCATTAGTCTAAGACCGTCCGGAATGGGGGCTTTCTTTTGCACTCTTTCGTCAAAAAACGCCCTAAAACGCCCCCTTCCCCCATTCCTAGGGGCGTTTTTGAGCATGGGGTACCGTGTCACTTTCATTTTGGAACGGTGCTTGCTTGTTGCAGTCATTGTACTTTTTTTTCTTTTATATTATTAAATATGGTAGAAATGGAATATCAAAAAGTGGGTCATCCACTTTTTTGTCTGCCCCATACCTTTTTAACGTTTTTTTATAATTTTATTTTATTTTTATAAGTATAAAATAATTTGATGGTGGGTCCCAAGAGGGCTTTTTTTGGGGCTTCCCCACTCCCACAAAAAGCTCCGGAATGCCCCTTGCCATCTCATCGGCCACATGGCACGAGATGCCCCTATGGGGGGCTTCCCCCATTCCTGTTAATCTTATGGGTACACTAGATAAATTATTTGGGTCCATTTATCTCCACCCATTTTTATTTTATTTAATATTTTTTTCTGACATAATTTATTACTTTTACTGACCAAAAGTTTTTATATTTATGCTTTTTATATTTCAATTTTCAAGATCTACCTACCTACCCAAGCACAAACACAACTAACATTTATAAATTACAACCACCTTTTGACACCACCCACCACCACCACCAGACACCACCGGCCAGCCACTACTGGCCACTAAACCACCGTCCACCAACAACCATCTTTTTACCATGACCATCATGAACCACAGATCTATGCAAATGAAACCACCAACTACAAGATATACAAATCAAACCACCCACCGATTACCATTGGCCAAATCAAAACAAAAAATAGACACGAAAACCAACAGTCGGTGGTGTGCGACGGTGGCATGGGGCGGAGCTTCAGCGGCGTGGGGCCAGGATAAAGGTGGGGGCGACGATTTCACCGGAGAAGATGAGGTTTAGAGGCGATTTGGCTGGAGAAGGAAAAGGGTGTGCGGTTTGGATGGGAGAGAAAGAATTAATGTGTAAAGCAATTAGATGGGATAAATGAAAATTCCTTATAATGTAGTTTTTGTAAGTGTTTATGTACTCTGTTTTGGCCTCTTGCAAGTTGCATAGAGGTTTTGTGAAATTCTACTTTTAAAAAAGAAAATAAAAGAAAGAGAGAGAAAAAGGACATGTGTTTTGTCAAGGGTGCTGATATTTCCACCATATAAGACAAACGATAGTACAATTAATACTGCATACCGTACAACTATTTAAAACATAAAAATGGTGGAAATATACAAAAAGATGATGGAAATAGATGGGCACTTTGTAAAATGAAAGGGTAAAGTTTTTGTGTTAGGGTTGGGAGATGTGAAAATATAATCTTTAATCATTAAATTTCTTAATTTATATTACTTTTCCTTACAAAATAGTTGTAATGATTTATGTCTATTTATCGGACCCCTTTTATTAAGGGTGGTGATATTAGTACCATTATTTTTGATATATCTATCATAGTTATGCATTGATGATTTGTACAGTCAGCTATATAATTTATATAGTGTGGTAGATATATCAATAATGATGGTACGAATATCACCTCTCTTTTATTAAAGGAAAACATTTTAGTTTACGTTGACCATTTGACTTTTGGACCGGCTGTCACAATATACAACACAAGTTTCTACCCACAAGTATCACGATTTACTATTTAAAATGTCTTCTATAAGATATTACTAATATCTGTATATCTTCTTTATATATACTAAAAGACAAACTGACCTAACCACTTATTAATCATTCAAAAAACTTAATTGACCCCTAAAATTAATTTTGCATGTGTCATAATTAAAATTATAAATTTGAAAATATGGGTCCACAAAAAACTTTAATTATTAATTATATTAATAGTTATAAAAAAAATCTCATTAATTTACATTTTTTTTGTTTTTCATTACTAATTTATACTTTTTATCTTTTCATAAAAAATAAATCTTATTAGATACTTAATTGACTAATTAGGACCTGACGCGCGGACAATTGTATGTTGCAATCTCTCGAATTAAATCAAAAAAGATCTCAAGGTGTTGATATGCATCAAATATGGAAGATCAAAAAAATATTAAAACAAATTTCCTCTACGAAAAATTATTAGAAAAGATGAAATAAAATATATATGTTGTTTCAAAATTACATTATTTTATTTTGATTTTATTTACATTCTTTATATTTAAATTACCAGTTTGTTTTTTTCTTATATTTTTAAATTTGAATTTATAAGGTTTTTTTATTTGCATTTATTTAATAATTCTTTTTATTTTAAATTCATGTGTATTTGACACGGGACTAAATCTAGTTTTTGATATATATTTGAAACAAAGTTAACAAATTTTCTTAAAAATATGTTACGTATATAAGAAACTTACTTAAAATATTTGATGCTAATCATAAATTACGAAAGGACGTAAATATTATTGTAACAACTTTAGGTAACAAATGTAAGAAATTAGCTAATTAGATATGTAACTAATATAATCATGTAATACATATTTGTATCTATATATATATACATACTAAAGAGGTAATCGCGCAAAACGGTGGCGGCGGCGTGATGGTGGCGGTGGTGACGGCAACGACTGGTGACAGCGGCGGCGGTGTGGTGGCGACGGTGGCGGTGGCGGCGGAAAAAGTAATTGATGTAAAAGGGGGTAGTGTAGTTATTTTAGGAGTTGAGGGATCTATGTTGTAAATTATTTCACTAAGGGTATTATAGTTATATTAAGTAAAGATGTTTAAATTCGTGAATAAAAGGGGGGCAATTTAGACTTTTCAAGTCTTTGTCGTTAAAATGGGGGTGGGATGGTTTGCTTTATAAGGTAGTATAGATATAGATATGTAGACATACATCAAATTTCAGCCCGGTTCGGTTAACCGTGGGTATTATAAATTAAAAACTGTAACTGAATCGTACTACACTGATTTTTCGGTTTTCTTCAGTTTTGGTTTCGGATCAAGCGGTTCGATCAAGTTTTTGGTTTTTCGGTTCTTTTTTTACACCCGTGGTAGGCATGTCACCAAAAAACCGAACATGTACTGAATGCCAGTATCGATGGTATTCGGTATCGATTTCGATTTTTTTTTTCCGTTCTTTCTTTATCCTCTTCTTTCTCATATTCAACAAAAAAAATTCAAAATATTTCCTACATACACTCCCAAATCAATAACATCATTCACTTCCATATCTCTATAATTAAAAAAACGAAAAGGAGATCCATTAGTCCATATCTCCATCGCTGTATCCATATTATTTTGATTTAAGAAACAAGCAATGAAAATAAAAAGACATACAAACTATCTTAAATCTCAATCATGTCTCAAAAAGTTTTTCATTATAACATATATTCAATCATCTTTCTCATATAGCACCACCAGTCCACCACCACTGTCTCCATTTTCGCCCCTCGCAATTTCTTATAAACAAGATTTGGGTTCAAAATACCAAATTAAAAATCTGATCTTGAAGTCAAATGCCAAATTAAAAGCACTAGAACACCAAAAATCAAATTTCAATCATACAAGAACACTAAGATCCTTGAGGGAATCTCACCAGAAAACTCATCAGAGATGGACCAGCGTTCTGTTGTTATCGCATTGCTCTGAAATGTGTAAATATTTGTATGTCAAACTTTTTAGTAAGCATATCTATGATAGAGTGGTTTCAGATTTTTTAACAATCATATCTATAATAGAGTGGTTTTTGTGTTGTCTCTCACTTTTTGTTTTTTTTATGATTGTTGCTTTTTTTTCTTCTTTCTTCCTGGTTTTAAAACCACATCAACAACAAACGCAATACCGATAACTAAGTCCACGCAACACGGGATATTGCAAACTTTTGCCTCTGAAACAGAGATCAAGGGTTTGATCTATACTCCTTGCATGGCTAGAGGTCATTTTCTACCTTAAGTAGAACTGGAAACAGTCTCTCTACCTTAGGTATAGTAACATTGCCTACATCACAACCTCCCCAAACACGTCGTAAACGGTATTAGGACCATAACCCGTGGAAGACGGTATTGAAAGTTATTTACTGATATTGCACACTATGGATCTTCGTGTTAAATTTTTAGATTTATAAATAGCATAACAAAACCGTATCAATAACAAACGTAAACACAATTGTTGTAGCCCCGTTGCAGGGCTCATTAAACCTCCTAGTTTTGTTAAAATTTGTTAGAATATGATTTTAGAGTTAAAAATTATATTTTTGCATTTATTTTTGAATAAAAATTTGTTTTGAAATTTGTTTAAAAAATATAATACATTCATGTTAT
Source organism: Asclepias incarnata (assembly GCA_025447715.1). Lineage (NCBI taxonomy): Eukaryota > Viridiplantae > Streptophyta > Magnoliopsida > Gentianales > Apocynaceae > Asclepias > Asclepias incarnata. The sequence goes on from JAOEHQ010005635.1 coordinate 4,630, forward strand.
CTATACCCTCTTATAATAATTTCATGCATTTTTAATTATAAAAATATTGAAAGTTACACTTTTTCCAACTTAGAAATGTCCATATTATCCCTATTATATATTTACACTATATATCTTTTATCTCTTAAAATATCCACATTCCCCTCTTTACATCAATTAACTACGTCACTTAGCGTCGCCGCCACCACCACCAACAGTCGCCGCCACAACCACCACCAGTCGCCGCCATCACCACCGATCGCTGCCACCACCACACCGCCATCGCCGTCGCATTGCTCGTGTACTTCTCTAGTTACACATTATGGTATATATCTACTAGAGGAAAGGTTATTTAAGAACTCCTAAAAAAAAGAACGCGAAAATCAATTCTAACCATTGATCTTGATAAATCATAAGTTTCATCTAATTCATTCAAAATGTTTTATCTCACAAGCCGTACATCGTTAGACGAAAAAATAATAATTTGTGTAGTCTTAAAATTTCGTCCTCTTTCATTAGAGATGCGACTCGATATTATTTTGATGACCTTTTAATTTTTTATTTTTTTTTGTATTTACACACGTGTAAGTTATATACTTTACACATGTGTAAAATCTTTGTTTTCACATGTAAATTACTAAAATTATCATATCTACGCAACAATGACGGCTAAAAGCGGAGCCAATCAATCCATGTCGAATCCATGGTGGCCAAGGGTGGAGCCCATCAGTCCATGGCGGAGCCATAGCGGCTAAGGGCAGAGCCGTCGGGTAGATCACCCCATCACCTATCACCCCCTATGACCTATCACTTTATGACCTATCACCCCTTATGACCTATCACCCCCCACCAACTACCCTTTATTAATACCCCTAAGGGCTGAACCCGCTTCGAAACACAATTTCCGGTTAACATACACATGTGTAAATGAACTAATTTTATTTAGATATCTTACTTTTACATGTGTAAGGTATATAACATACACATGTGTAAATACAAAAAAAAAAACGAAAATTAAAAAGTCGTCAAAAGTATATCGAGTCGCATATCTATTTAAAGAGGACGAAATTTTAAGACTGCCCATACTTTTTTTTTCCGTCTAACGATGTACGGTTCTTGAGATAAAAGTGTTTTTAATGAATTAATGGAATTTTATGAATTTAAGATCAATGACCAGGATTGGTTCTCGCATTCTTTTTTTTAAGGGTTCTCAAAATAACTCACCTCATATCTACTATGTTACATATTTATAACTACATCATGTCACCCACGCATAACCGTAGTGACGACAATAGTTTGTTATGGCATCATAACCATTGTGTGTATGCAAGTGTGTGTGCGCGCACGGATAATGTTCTTGAAAGATGGGGAGAAAGATAAGGGATAAAGATAGAAGAGAAATGAAAAGATTGAAGGTAAATATTTGAAAGATAAATTGAAAGTGAACCTATTAGTAAACGTAATGGTATAGATCAATTTTAGGAAATAAATGGTTGAAATCAATTCTCGACTTAAAATTTAAGAGTAATTTATATTTAAAAAATGGTAAAATAATAATAAAAATAGATAAATTAACGAGTAAGTGATGAGGTATTGTTGCATGAGTGTGTCAATATGAAAATCAGTTTAAAACTGCCGACATGACACTGATATGACAAAACTGAGAAACAGTGACGTATGTTACCATTGAAAGTGATTACAAGCTCTAACTAGTAGATTTAATTACAAATTAGAAACTCCAATTACACAAACTTTTAACCTAAGACTACAAACTAACTTAATCAAACATATTCTTAATCCTTTATACTTTTATTTTTTTGAAAGTTTAACTTTTATTCACAACATACCCCACAAATAATGAGCGGAGAAAAACATATACAAGAACTTTTTGCGCACGACATGTGTCATCCATCGAAATTTCCACTACAAAGCTAGCCCTCACAAACCCAATGAGCCAAAACTGTCCCTGGTCGCTCACCATCCAATAATCTTAATACCCCCACTTGGATAAGGCTGAACGGAGTGGGGCTACCCAACTAAGGGGCGACTCGCGACACGTGGCGCCTAGTCAGCAGGTTGGTAGCCTCAAAAATTAAGGGGAGTGGGGCTACCCACAAGGATAGGACGACTCGCAACACGTGGCACGGCTAATCATTGTTTTTATATATATATATACTATTATATACATGGGATATATTATACAAAAAGCAAAGAAAGGATATAAAGCAAAGAAAGTCAGAGGAAAGTCAGATACAAGTCAGGGGGGAACCATATGTATGCCAAAAAAAGGAAGTCGCTTGGTGGGGATGGTGTAAGGGGAGATTCAGGGCCAAAAAATGCTTGGGTCGCCGGGTACGTCACTCCATTTCGTTTGGCCAAAGAGGCTCACGCTTCCCGGCCTCTATACTTTTATTAATTGGTAGATCAAATATCTTAATTAGTTAAATTAAAACTTAGCTACAAGTAACATGTGCAAAATATCTAATAATTTTTAATTGTTACCATACAAGTATAACGTGGCAGAATTTAATTGGCTGTTCGTGGAACATCCCTCTTCTACACAAATTTCCCCAAAAAATAATTTATTTTTTCTTTTCCTTCTCATCATCACACAAAAAAAACGGATAACACAACACGCATTTCCTCACCCTCATCTCTTCTCTCTCACACACATGAGAAGAAGAAGAAGGTGAGCAAAATACATACAGAAATACACATACACACACCTATACATACAACAACTTTCAATCAATATAATATATATAATTACAAAATGGCGAAATCTCTGATTTCATCACAGTCATCGTTCATCGGAACGACACCGTTTCCATCACTATCAAGTTTTTCACCGAGAACTAATAATAAGGTTATATCTACTAGAGTTAAGTTTAGTTACAACGGATTACCTCCAATATCGTCGTACGATGTCGTTTCGGTTGATTTCGCTGCAATTGCTAGCCGTGCGGAAAGGCTTATGTATACTTTAGCTGATGCGGCGGTTGTTGCTGCTGATTCCGGTGACTCGGCGGTTTCTACGACGGTTCAGAAGTCCGGCGGTTGGTTTGGATTTATTTCTGATGCTATGGAAGTTGTTCTCAAGGTATTTAACTTCATTTGAGAATTTATGTTTGCCAAAACTTTTAAATTTCGTGTTACATCATATGTTGATTATACATATATAGTTTATATTATCATGATAAGTTGATTATCCATATATAATTTCACTTATAAATAGGTGTTTGGATGTGCGTATTGGAAGTGATTAGGTGATAATAAGACGAAGCTTAGGACTTAGGAGACTTTGACTCGCTTCTGCTTTTTGTTGTAACAATTTGATGTGATTATATATAAAGATAACGAAAAGGATAGATATATGATTCTAGGATCATATGACTTCTTATGATTGAAAATATGAACCTACTTTATTATCAGGATAAAACGCTTGGGTTTTTGTTTAGTGAAAAGTGTGCTCTTGGTTCAATTTGACTAGATGTTTTGATTTCCGGGCTGTAAAATTTGGTCGGTCATCGTAAGTGTTGTATGTTGGTGTTAACCTGTACTATCTTAAATTTTTAACCAGGTACTTAAGGATGGACTAACGACCGTTCATGTGCCATATGCATACGGATTTGCAATTATATTGCTTACTGTTCTCGTTAAAATTGCAACCTTGCCATTGACAAAGCAACAGGTAACACTCCTCTCAAATATGCTTTATCGTGTTGGGATATATGTCATATGGATGATCCAAATATGCCGTTAACACATGTGCTCTCAACTCTGAATGCTTTATGATATGTTTGTATATGAAGAAGGTATTACTGCTCCAATAGAGTTCCAAACTGCATCATTCTTTTTTCTCTCTATCTTATATGTACGTTGATATATATGGTCTTCTACTACCATTGTTGATGAATTCACTTATTTTAAAAAGGTCGAGTCCACTTTGGCGATGCAAAACCTGCAACCGAAGCTCAAAGCAATTCAACAAAGATATGCCGGAAATCAGGTGCGACTTTCTAACTACAGTCTTTTATTTTCACCTTAAAACAAAATTGATTGTTGTGTGCCAGAGTGAACATATCTTGTAACAGAACTCTTGTTCAGTCATCCCTGTATTGGGAATGATGGGCATCACCTGATTGCCTTGTAATATGTCAGCATTCAATGGAGAGTTTATGTATACGTTCCTGATTCATCTAAAGTTAGTTTATACAGCAAAGAGGCAGCAAAAAGTCATTGCACCTCTAAGAAGAAAATCAAAACTTTGAACTTAACAATATGGTCATCACCTGGAAATCCGGCATAAGTATTTAGAAACAGGCAAACAGCTGTCTATTTGATCCCTATCTAAGCGCAAACATGAAAAAACCTACTTGCATGCTTAGTCTGACAAACTTAAAATTGGTATGCTAAGATGTTATAGGTTTACTTGCAAAGATATTGGTGACAGACAATTTAAGCTTCACTGTTAACATGGGAACCTACTAGTCACGATGCAAGTACTGCGATTCTCCTTCAAAATCAATTATCAATCATGAATCAGAAAAACATTTCTTGCATACAAGTGACTTAATTGTTTAGCTAAACAATCAAGGGAGGACTAAGACCCACATCATATTGCATTAGCCCAATTTCTTACTAGGTTTGTGAATTGACAAATGCTATCTAGTGCCTGGATTTCGGTCATATGGGGTGAGTAGGATTAGGACTCACCCTCGATCCTACCGTGACGATGTTTTATTATGGCATGTTATTGTTTAGCCTTCCTCCCATCTATCTGTGTATGACAAATTTGATTATCTTTTCAGGAAAGAATACAACTTGAGACATCACGTTTATATAAACAGGCAGGGGTCAATCCGTTGGCAGGTTCGTATCATGGTTTAAAGTTGCATATAAGTCAAGCTGTAACATCAGTTTATTTTCCCTTTCCGTTAACTCCATCTAAATTGCAACATTTTATTTTGCCTATCATGCAAGGAAAGTGTTACTTTATGTCAAAATATTTACAATACGCTTCAGCAAAGACAAAATGAACACTATTAATGGACCCAACTGATAAGATAAACGGGTAAATGGATGAGGTTTTCGCTATTCAGGTAAGGGAAGGCGAGTCCTCTTTGACTCAAATGTACGCCGCCTAACCGGGTATTCCGTGACCGTTTCCAAACCTTTCCCTGGGCACCCCCAAGATCGAACCTAGTGGGATTCATACCTAAGACCTCTTGTAAAGAGGTCCAGGATGTTAACCACTAGGCCACCTTGAAGGTGGTTAATGTTATGGACCCAAATGATAATAATGGGCAAATGGGTAACTTCAATTGTAATTTCCCAAGAAATCAAATGTTTCAGTTTCATGAAATATTCCAATAGGGAACTGTTGTAATCTTCAATCGTACGGAGGTAAAGAAAACTTTATGTACATGTATGGTCCCATAGTTTACTTGAACTTCATCAGTTCCATGGTGATCGATATGAAATGCACACAGATCTAATCCTTTCTTGTAATGACAGGATGTTTACCTACTTTGGCCACAATACCAGTATGGATAGGCTTGTATCAAGCCCTTTCAAATGTTGCAAATGAGGTATTGACCGTTAAACTGTCATTTACCTTACGTTAAAGCATCGTTTCAGTGCACTATTTTTGTTATACTTCCTCTGTCCCATAATAAATGAAACAATTTTGATTTTTGGGTCTGGCAACTTTTCTCTCAAGCTTTTAATTCAAAATTACCTTTCAGCTTAGTAATTATTTTAAAATATAGTTGTATACTTGATTTGGGTCCACAAGATTCTTCCATTTTGTGCTATTAACTAACTTAGAAACACATTCAAAACTGTGGGACAAGTCAAAAAAGTTGTGTGTATTTTTTTGGGACGGAGGTAGTAATCAGTTTAAGAACCTGAAAGTAATTGCTGATTCATGTAACTACTTATTCTTAAGGGACTGCTTACTGAGGGGTTTTTCTGGATTCCCTCATTGGGAGGCCCAACAACGATTGCTGCTCGGCAAAGTGGATCAGGAGTTTCTTGGCTCTTCCCATTTGTGGTAATAGAACTCTTTCGGCATCTTAACTGGATATATTCTTTCTCTCTCTCTCTCTCTCTCTCTCTCTCAATATATCCATCTATCTCTACCAGTATCAACTAACTAACTTGATTATGAACCTTTGATGATTTTTTCATGAATTATGGAGTTAAGACTAGTTGCTTCTACACATTCACCTAGAAAGCCAACATGTATCCCCTTTTTAGGAACTGTAAGAGTACTTTCAAGTATCAACACTTCCACTTCTAGAAGCCGAGTCTCACTTCACGTTGTGATTAACCAGTCGATAAAAAATGTTTGTGTAAATTTGCTAAACAACTATAAATTAGTGAAATAACCTTAAATCAATATGCATGCTTTACGTATATTGTTTAGTTAAATATTCCTTTTGACCATATAACTTAAAAGAGTGCTTATTGTATGTAATCTTCCATTGGCAGGACGGCCATCCTCCTCTAGGCTGGCATGACACAGCGGCTTACCTTGTTTTACCCGTGCTTCTTGTTCTTTCTCAATATGTATCAATGGAGATCATGAAGCCACCCCAAGTGAGAACCTACCTTCATATATTATGTTTTATATATATGTGAAATCTCATTTTTCTTATATTCTTCAAAACTGTCTTGTTTCTTGGCAGACTGATGATCCAACTCAGAAAAACACGCTTCTTGTCTTCAAGTTTCTTCCACTCATGATTGGCTACTTTTCTTTGTCCGTCCCATCGGGTTTATCAATTTACTGGTAAGTTCTCACTTGTTCAGATAAACAAAGTTTTTAATTAATACTTGTCATGTACATTTGTTTTATTGTTCCCCACTGCTGTTATAATATAAGCAAAAATCCCATACCAAATGCACAGCTTGACCCTATTTGAAAGTTCCATTGAAAGTCTAATCTGCCTCGGGACATAACCAAAGGAAATCGATGGTGCAACCTAATGTGGAATCAGCTTAAGATTGAACTTTCTGTCATTTATTACTTAGTAGTGGAGATACTCTTCAATAAAAGTTTCATTATGTAGGTTGGGTAACCGGTTACAAAATGGATAATGTTCTAGTATGGCTCGGATCGGGTTGACCTGAAATACCTTTTTGCTCATTGTAAACCGGTTGTATATATTTAATGTGCTAAATGTGATTTTCAAAAGAATTGTATTAATATAAGATTCCATTTTTTCTAAGTTAAAGTGATTTAGGAAGTTGTGTGCAATGGGTCAAATTTGCCACCTATTTTCATCAATGACAAAAATATGTCGTTTTCGTTCTGATTTTACTTGTGACTTTAGCTGCTCATTTATATAATATATTTATTTTTGGTTGGAACTGCATCCGTTCATGTAGTATAAACATATCACTATACAAATATTAGCAGCCAGAGGTAATCATCCTAAAATCTGAGGTCACTAAATGCTGTGCCTGAAAGTTGAGACACTAAGATATATGATTTAAAGTCAAATATTCTATGAAAGAATGATTTGATATGGTTCATTGATAACAGCTTTTTTCACTATGAGGAATTTGATGACACATTCTAGTTCCATGAACAATGAACTGAAATTTGAGGCTCAAATAGTGTCTAAAAGTAAAATACACACTGGGAAGATATAATTGGCCTGTATATCTGGTACGGTTCTATGTTTCTTCTTGTTTTACTAATATGTAATAGCTTGGTATGACCAGGTTCACAAACAATGTGCTCAGCACTGCCCAGCAAGTATGGTTAAGGAAGTTGGGAGGTGCAAAGCCTGCCGTGGATGAGAATGCAGGTGGAATAATAAGTGCAGGTCGTGCAAAACGATCTTCTTCTCAACCATCAGAGTCTGGTGCTAGGTTAGTCTTTCTGTATATTATTTGTGGGGCAGATAATATCTAATTTATCTGAATAAACTGATTTAAGAAGCTGTGAGCATATGAATAACACTATTGGCAACTTTCAATCCATTTGACATATTTCACTCATAGGTAAGTTGTTAAGTGTGATGATTCAACCCATTAGAGATAAAACCTACCAAGATCAACCCATTTTTATGTTAACTGTTTGAAATTGCCACTATTATAAATGAATCGGTAATTTTTGTTGTCAAAAGTAATTTGCTTAGAAAAGAGGATTTGAATGTGAACAGATTTAAGCAGCTAAAAGAAGAAGAGAAGATAAGATCAAGTAAGGCACTGCCAGACCAAAATGTTCAGGTTTTGGCATCTACATCGGATTCTGAAGAAGAGACAAATGAAGAAACAAAGTCCTCGGTAATTCCTGAATTTTCACTGTCCTATTTTAACTGGTTCAAGGAAATGTTTGCTGCAGGATCAACATGTATTCCAGATGTATCATTGACTGCTATTCATATTTCATCATTTCAAACTAAAAGTGGCAAAATGGGCGGGTCAGTGGGTTCAGCAATGGGTCAAGTTGGGTTGACCTGGGACACTTTATGGCTAAAGTTAAAGATTTACTTTGAAGTTATTAGTGTATCAAGTGTACGTACATAAGTTATATCATCTCTTTGATGATCTAAACTTGTAAACAAAATGATATAGGAGGTTTAAGCTTTAAAAATACACTTTGGAGACTTTCGATGATTTATATTATTCATTGGTAAAATTTTCACCCCTGCTATTATTATTATAGTGATCATCACCACCGCTGGCCTCTCTCTATGTGTCCAAGAAAAGATAAATAGATAGGAAACTGTTATAATTTTCAAACGTTTTATACAAGTTCAGTGCCAGTTGTTGAACTTTAAGAAGTAAGCTTTCTTTTATATAGTAATAAGTTCAAGAACTGATGCCAAATTTTTACACATTCAGGATGTACTTGAAGAGGCGTATGCTTCTACCCCCACGAAACCAGTCCCAGTTCCAGGGAGGAGTAAGAGATCAAAGCGAAAGCGTTCAGTATGATAGAAAATAAGTGTGTAGCTGTATTTTTTTGAACACTGTAATTTGTAAAATCCATATTGTAGTTAATATATAGGCTTGCCATTTTCTGCTGGCGGATTTACTTTTTCTACTAGCAACAATCTTATATTTTGTTAGATTGGAAAAGTCTGCATTCACAATGGAAATGTGATATAAACCCATTGAGCATGTAGAATACGTTTTGTAAATACCATAACCATCTGTCCCTGACTTTGCATCGATTAAAAGATTCCATGGGACAGTTATTTTCCGTCACTTGGTTGGACCTAGTTAACAAGCGGTGATGGGTCATATGCGCAGCAGCTGGTTAACCCAAGATTTTTTTGGTCAAAACACTGATTATGTTTTAAATAGTTTGTGTATCAAAGATATGGTTACAGGAATCATATTATATCAGTAATGATCGAAACTTTTTAATAACATGATTTGGGAGGTTTTGTGCATGCGATATACACTTCTGGGTGACTTCTGATTTATTCAATCCAGACATCCAGTTGAACCGTTTTAAGTTGTTTTTGTTAGCCTTCAGAGGTAAGACATAACCTTAATGGACCCATTTATAAGTAAATGGGTCGTAATTGCCGACTCTAATATGAACTCAAGAAGAAAATGCTTCTTTTTCGAAATTGCTTGAACCATGAATTAAATACTGCTTAATGCTATTACAATAAACGGAATAACCCAACCCCGCTTATTCTGTTTAACCTTTATTTTACATACTCGATAAGAATACTAAGCCCCCATGCTATATATTATCTTTATACAATCAGAATGGACCCAATTTCTCTGACTTACTAATAGACTTCAGCTTCGGAAAACGTCGAGCATTATCTCAATTCTTCCAAATCTGCTTTGTTTCACAGTGGAACTGCACGTCTGCACCATATGCTCATGATCTTGAAGGCGGAAGCTTGTTCCCCACAGGGTTTGGTCCAGATGGCTGTTTAAATACCTTCTTCTCTTCCTGCTAGATAATAAATACAATGTATTCAAACAGGTTAAATAGTGGCAAAATGGGCGTGGATGGTTTGGGCCGAACCAAACCGTAAACACATTTTTGTATGTTCTTTTTTCTTGTTATAAATAGTTAAATTTTAGAATATGAGCAAAAGGTATAATCTTAAATTGTTATTCAGTATTTGAAATGTAACCAACCATCTCCAAGGTAGCCTAGTGGTTAACTGGTTATCATCTTGTACCTCTTTACAAGAGTTCTTAGGTTCAAATCTCACTTGGTACAATCTTGGAGGTTGTCAGGGAAGCGGTCACGGGATACCCCGGTTTGGGCACATACATCTGAGTAAAAAAAACTCGCCTTCCCCGGAAAACCTGAATAGGAAAAATCTCATCCAAAAAGATTTTGAAATGCAACTATTTAGAAGGTTTTCTATGCATTGTGAATACACTTTTTTGGGTGACTCTCGATCCTTTTAACCTGTTTTCAAGATATGCTTAAAAAAATATTAAATTCACCCATTTGACCATCCTTTTAACGGCAAAGGTACAATCTGAGTTGACCCCTTATTCCTTAACTGTGTGTATATGGCCATATTTAAGTTGAAAATCACATGTTTTTGATAATGGTAATGAAACATATAGATGGTAGTCTTGTCTTGATACTTACCTGAGGAGTAGGCCCATAGGTTCTGCCCGGCTTCGTGTTATGTCGTGCTGCCCGTACCTTGAAATCGACTATAGATAGGTGTAGCAAATAGCAATTCAGATATAATAAGCCTCACTAAAAAACATTCTAACATAATAATGTAGGTTTGGTCCAGAGTCATGTTCAGCATCAAAACTTCAAAATGTACAAAATTCTTGCAAATTTCTATAGAAAGTAGCAGTAAAGTTGAAAAGGAAAGAAAAAAAAAAGCATGCATATCAAAATTTGAATTAATTTGACCTTAAAAGTCAAAAGCAGCCTCTGTACCTGGTTCAGTTGCATAAACTTTATGTTCCAATGCATTGTGGAATGGTGGCATTAACAGTATCCAAATTAGAAGAAGTTGAGATAGAATGATCTGCAGTGTTTTCATGTTGAGAATGTAAATGTTTCAAGTACGCAAAAGTTGAAGATAGAATTGGGACCTTGATTCAGGTATATGATGATTGGACTTTATGACAGATACTTCCTCCCTGTAATCATATCTATGTTCGACATATTGTAGTGCCTATTGTATTTGTAGCACTCAGGATCCAATGTGATCATTTCAATCCAAAATTTGTTAAGCTATATATAGAGTTCTTTCAAATATAAATATGAACTTGTTAATGATGCGTTTCACCATACATACCGCGCCAATTACACATGGTTTATCACTTTATCATCACCTATTTGTTTCGGTTCATTGGCGTCGTTTACTTGATGATTTACTGTTTTCAGTAGTATAAGGTCTAGTACGAACGGGTATAAACTTTTATTATGTGAAACCAGTGTTCACTTTTCGTTATGTTACTATGGGAAAATCTGTGAACATCACCATTGGTATCATCATATCCAATATAATCTACTCCGTACCAAAATAAGTATCCATAACCAAAATAAAAATAAAAATACAGAGTTTCATAAAATGCATAATCGTTACAGTGTGTAGCAGAAAAATGACACTATTAGTCTTCTTGTTTGCACAAGCTAACATGATTTAGTTTTTGATATTAAGGGTAAAATGTTAAAGTTTGTATATTATTTTTGGAAGTGGACACTCGTCTTAGGACAAGTAAGATAGAAATGTGGCTTATTTTGACATGGGGAGTATATTAGTTACAAAAATGATAAGTAATGAAAAAGGGTAAATCGGAAGGAACCTCTTGATCTCCGGTATCGCATTGATATCAACATGCACATGCCACACAACACATGTTCCAGTAAAACACCTCCACCCAATACACCACACCTGAGAAAATACCTAAATATTTCATGCGCCACTTAAGGACATCACATGGTGAAGCCCAGGCTTTGTAGGTGGTGGCTGGCCACTTGAACTAACTCAAGTGGTTAAAAATGATAAGTAATGTTAGAAATGGCGAACGGGTGGGCAACGGGTGTGGGACAATCTTGATCGCGTCAAATTAATCTGTTTTGTCTGTTCGTAATAGATAATTCAAATATTGAAATAATGGATTAATATCCACAAAGCGGTAATATTATGATTCCCTCTATTTCAAAATATGTATCCACGCTACTATTTCTAGTTTGTCCTAAAATAATTATCAATTTGCAAAACTAATAACTGATTTCACTATTCCACCATTTACAAAATTTTTTAAAATGTTTGTGCATAAAATAACGGTAAAATTGTCAATTACGGAATACGGATTCCTAAAACTGTATGTTAATTTTATAATGGATATTTCATATTTGTTTTGAAATCGAGAGAGTATATATTAAAATCAACAGATATTAAAGGTTGTACGCATTTGATCATCTTATGTGACCATTAAACCGTTTTCTTTGTAACTACTTAGTAATATTCAATGTTTCACATACTATCGAATATTTTCTTTGATTTTTTTAAAAAAAAAGTGAGTTGTAATGATTACAATTTTCCAATTGTGTGCTTTAGGCTAGTTGACAATTAAATTGGAACGAATGAAGTAACTGGAAAAGATTCGTATTTATATATTATATTTTCACTTTTTAATTTTTCATTATCTTTTCATATATAATAATATAAACCTTTTTTGTACTTAAAAGAAACGGGCCAAGTACCCCGACCATGGAATAATAGGTAACCCGACCACCCCCCTTTAGGAGCGACGGTCGCTCCTAAAGGGTCCGACCCATTAAATGCTCACGGATACCCACATTTGACCGTTGACCCGTTGACTGTTTGACCACCCCCTTTAGGAGCGACGGTCGCTCCAAAAGGGGTACCCCTTTTTCACTAAAAGCCGATCCAGTCCCCTTCCTCCCCCATTCTTCCCCCTTTCTCCTTCTCTATTCCCACCGAAAAAAAACCCATTTTCTCCATATTTTCCGGCCAAAGTTTTTCCGGTGAGGCTTTAGGAGCGACCTGTCGTTACCCCTTTCGTAACCCCAACGTTGAAGTAAGTTTTTATTCTTTTTTATTTCGTGTTTATTTATGTCGTATATAGTATATGTATTAGTTTGATGTTATTATTGTTATGCATAGATGTATTAGGATCGATCTTATACGCCCATAGATTTAACG
>JAOEHQ010005646.1:0-28920 GCA_025447715.1 Asclepias incarnata
GGTAGTCGGTTTTTTTAACCGAGTACCACTACATTTAGCACTGATTATACACTTCAAGAGAAAAAAACAGGAGCCCCCCCCCCCCTCCCCCCCAACCCCAACCCCACACACACACACATACCTTAAATGGTATTGGGTCCTTACCAGGATTCAAACTCCTGACTGCTATGTAAAACTTTGATGACTCACCACTTGAACCATGAGTCATTGTCAAATGCTAAATAGTTACACTAATGTTGGACCGAGAATATATTTTTTGGAGCCTTTTTGTTTGCTGTTTGTAATGTCCTCGAGGCCTGGTTGAGATCGTATCAAAAACACCCCGGAGTAAAACCAGTGGCACGGCCTATGTGGGTGGGGTTTTTCTCACGTCTTGGATTGTTGTAATTGACATGAGTTTTTTTTTAATCTTATTTATGGTCCTCGCAGTTAAGGTCACGAGAGGAATCAAGAATGTGTTTTATTTATTGTATATCTAGATTGTATTTTTGTACTCGATAACCACCTAGTATCTTACCAGTTGGTTTTGTATTAATATAAATTAATTTCTGCCATTAAAAAAATAAAAAATAAAAAATACTACCTTATAAAGCATATGATGTGTGTCTTAAATTTAATTTTTTTAATTGCTTACCATTTTAATCCTATATTTAATACTCTAATAAAGTTCAATTCAATAATTACATTTATACTATTTAAATATAAAATCATTTAATCAAAGCATAATCAAATTAACTAAAACTTATTACTACTAGACGCATGCCCGCGTGATGCGGCGGCGATGGTGGTGGCGGCGGCGACGGGTGGTGGCGGCGGCGGCGGCGGTGTGGTTATTAATGTAAAGGTAATTGATGTAAAAGGGGGTAGTGTAGTTATTTTAGGAGTTGATGGATCTATGATGTAAATTATTTCAATAAGGGTATTGTAGGTATATTAAGTGGAGATGTTTAAAATAGTGAATAAAGTAGATGGGTAATTTGAGTAGATCAATTACTTTTTTGAGAAAAAAAAAAGGGAGGGGATTGATGCTTTATATAATAGTATAAATAAATTAAAAAGTTAACATAACAATACATGTAAATAAATTAAAATAAAAATTCAACTTTGTATCATAATACCACTGTAACTCTCTTTTTTACAAAACCATTACTTACACCTCTAACAAAGCTGGCAATCAGCGAAGCCGGTAGCCATCACCCCTAACCTTTTACCCATGTATTATTGCTAAACAACTTAAAACATTCTACTCACGTGCATTGTATGTGTACATTTCTAGTATTACTCTGCATCATAAAAAAATTAAGATGACATATAACTCAAAAGATAATAGTTAAAGAAATCAATTTAGAATGTGTTTGGTTTGTTGGAGTGAAAATGAAAATAAAGGAACCACTTTTATCTATAAATACTTATAAAAAAATTTATAACTTTTTATTTGTAGTTATACTTATATTTTCAATATGTAAAAAGTCTAAATTATTTCTCACACTTTAACATCCAATAGGGATTTTTCTTATACATTAGGTCAAACTGTCTAATTTTTTTTTATTATCACATTTAATAATCAATTTTGTTTTAATAACTATTTACATATAACTTATTATGTTTTAATTATTAATAATAAAAATAATTTAAAATATGACTTATAAAATAACTTATGTTGTTAGTAATTTAAAAACGTATAAAATATTATAAGTTATTTATCTATAATCTGAATTTTCTTATCTCTATTAATTTCTTAATAAGTATATATGTTACAAAACATGAGTTTCTCGATTGAGTTTTAATAACGTCTTATTTTCCGTCACTCTAATCTACCATCCTCGATAACTACTTCAGAAAAAACAAGATATCATTAAAAAAAAAATACTCAATACTATTATAAATCAAAAAGTTACAAGATATGTATATTCCGCTGCATTGCACGAGTATCCTGCTAGTTCCTATTAAAAGTGTTTGGTTCATTGCTTTATGATTACAAATTAAATATCAAATCAATTAATTTATTAACAATGGTAAGTTTCAAAACTCATTCTCACTCCCATTCTAAAACCAAACCTATAGTAACTACAAATAGAAAACCAAACACCTCTTAGACCATTTTTAAGGGTAGGTGAAGGAAGAAGGTGAAAGGAGAAGGTAAAGTGAGTGGATGGTTAATGTGTGTAGGTGAAATAGATAGGTGATGGGGAAGGTGAATGTGTTCACCTATGGTGTAGTGGGTCCTTATATATATATATATATATATATTTTAATTTTGTTTTCTTTTATTTTCATTGTATATATTGTAGGGTATTGTAAGGTATTAGATGTGAAGCTGAAGGGTTAATGGCAAAAATAAAAGGTGGCGGTGCTGCGAAGGTGATGCTGACACAACAAGAAAAAGTGTAGGTGAAAAATTAAGGATGATCTTAGTAACTTATGGATCATGGATACATATATAACAACTAGAAGTATGCCCGCGTGATGCGGTGACAAAAAATCAAAAAAATAAACGGCGGTTATATAAAGCGTTTGAGAAACGTAAAAAAAACAAATTGCTAGTTAGAATTTTTAATTTTGATTATCCATATATTCAAAAAGATTAGTTCAAAGTTGAACATATGTGTTTGACTTAATTATTATTAGCCTTTGATTTCTGTTTTATACTCATTATGGATAATTTACGAAGTTTTTACATGCATAGAAATTAAAATTATATTTTGAATCATAATTTAAAAGGCGCGATTATATTTAGTAACTGTGTGACATAAATGTGATTGAATTTGAATAGTGGTATATAGATGATAAGTGTAAGGATAAATTGAGTATTTCCCATATCAAAAGTTTAACATTTCATCATGGGGGTAATAAATTATTATAAGGTATCTTTATATATAACTAAGCAAGGATAATTTTGCTATTATGGGGCTATTGTATTTAAGTGCCAACTAAGCTTTATGTTTATTTGTCATTTTCTCATCCTTTTAGTATTTCTTGATGCCATGTGGATAACTAAAATTCATTATTTAAGGGATATTTGATCAAATCTATTATTTAGGGATTATATAATGAATAAACGATTCAAATTTTAAAATTATTAAAATGTTTCAAATTTTTAAAAGTTATTAATCTAAAAAAAAATTATGTGCTAATCATTGTTTTCAACTAATATTACTTAAAACACTATAATTATAATCAATTTAATGTATATATTATTATAGCCGTGCATCGTACGGGGTATAATCTAGTTACATATATACGAATCTAAACTCAAAGATAAATGATGTATTTGTACACACCTTAAAAATATGCTAGTATTTTATTAGCTAAATCCTTTATTTATTTCAAACTTTTACAATTGTATATATCATTTTACATTTTATTTACAATTTACAATTACAATGTGCAAGTGCAACTCACCAACTTCCCAATGATCACTTGCAGTTTTTGCAAATGTGATCCTCAAATACAACAAAAAATCGCCGGCTTAAAAATCAAATTAAATTCACTTGGACTATCTTCTTGGTTATCCAAAGTCAACACACACGCCCACACCATTCTTTAAATTTCCATTAATCTCTTCATTAATTCAATCTTAAAACACACATATTTATCTTCATCATCCACTTTGATTATATTCAATTCAATTATTATTATTATCATCACATCATCCCTTTAGTACACTCTTTTTTCTAGATCTTCATACTTTTTTTTTGTGGGCTTATTTTATCACAAAAAAAAGAAAAAATATTCAGAAAAAAAGATCATTTGAATCAGGTATTTTTCCCTTAATTAATTAATTTATTTGTAGTAATTCTTGGTTTTTAATTCAAGATTCTTTATGGGTATTTCCAAGTTTTGATTTTTAGTTCAGTTAATTAATTTTTAATTTATAAAGATTTGATTTTTATTATGGGTTTATGGTCAACTTTTAAGAAAAATGTATTTCTTTATGGGTATTTCCAAATTTTTATGTATAATAAAAGATTTTATTATTTTCATCATGCAAATTTTTTTTGTATTCGAGTCATATTAATGAACTTTAGTATAAAGTTTTGATTTTTAATCATAGGTTTATGGTTAAGGATTAAAGATTGTATTCTGTTTAATCTCCAAGTTTTACTAATGAGCTTTAAACTCTGCTTGGAGGTCCTACTGGAAGTAGTCTCTCTATACGCGCTCTGCGCTCATGACAGAATTGGGTATCGTTGTTGTTATATTTAGTAACAAGATAAAAAAGATTTGATTATTAATCATGTGTGGCATTTGGGGGTTTCTAGGTTGATTGTTTTTGTTATCCATTTGGGAGTTGGACTTTGTGGGATTAACTTAGATTGTTAGGTTTGACTTTCATCTTTTTTTAATAATTTTGTTGGCAAATTACTAAATATCAGTTAGGTCTTTTTGTTTGGTATGCATCTGTCACTATGTTTTCGGGATCTCAATAAGTACCTAATCTTCTATTACTAGCTTTTTTGTTAGTATAATTTTGTAGCTCTTATTCAGCTGAGTTTATTGATTCATAGTGAACATAGGTTAGAGGGACAGTTGCTTTGATTAAAAAAAGTGTTAGTGTTTGGGTTACCTATATGTATGGTTGTGTGATTACGTATGTGCCGAGTAGCTGCAACAAATCTGATTATCTAACTACTAGAGTAATATTACTTACATGTCCTTATTTTACTTGAATAAACAGAATTAACTCACCCCCTTATGAAAATGTTTTACTAGCCAAATTAAAAATTTTGGTTTTTAGCTATCTTTTTGTTGGGAGTAGAATAAGAGTTTTAGTTATGTTTGCATGTGCGTATTTAAAGTGATAGTGTTTGGGTAATCTGTACTTAGGATCATCTGATTATGTTAATGTTACAAAGATTATCATGTGGTAGAATAACATTACTTATATGCCCTCACTCACTCTATATTTTTACTTAGTTAATCAATGTTTTCTTGTCAAAAATGTTTGTTATAGTGTCACTTTTTATGTAGTTTTGACGATTTAATATAACATCAATGACTTCCAATGTGCACATCTAAACACACCCTCTATCAACGCACTTCATTGACTTGATTAGAAATTTCAGTTTCCAGAGATCCCTTTTCCTTAAAATTGGAAGTGCATGTACTTAAAAGCATTGATCTTCAAGTTAGCACGATCCTAACTAAAAAACTTCTCCGAATTGGCTATTGATTTTACTAATGTTATCTTTTCGGATGCAGATTCATATAAGTAAGTAGGTCTTTTGAAGACATCAGGGGACTGTTTTATAGGGTACAGGGGCTATTCTTTTGGATATAAATGCGTGATTAATAGTTTTCAGCGAATATAGTTTACGCACAGCGAATGGGCTTGAAAGACATGCAGACGTTGTCCCCAACTCGCCAACGTTCTCCGTTAAAGAAGCCCACATGGATTATCATATTGGTTGCATTGGTTTGTGTGTTTTTAGTTGTGGTGTATGTTCATCCACCTCGAGACTCTACTGCCTGCTATATCTTTTCGTCTCCCAATTGTAAAACCATCTCGAGCTGGCTTCCTCCTCCTGAAAGACAACTTAGCGATGAAGAGATTGCTTCTCGTATTGTAATTAAGAATATGCTGAATAATCTACCAATTGAAACGAAAAATCCGAAGATTGCTTTTATGTTCTTGAGCCCTGGATCATTGGCTTTTGAGAGATTGTGGGAGAAATTTTTTCGGGTATGATGTTGGCCACATTTATGTACAAGTCTATCTTGTTTATATAAGATTTTTCGTTATTACAACCCAAGAGGGCAATTGGATGTACAATTCTATCAGTTTATGGTGTGTGGGTAATGGGTTGGGTAATGAGACAAAGTGGTAATTGTTTCTTCTGTTTAAAATGGGTTGGATTGACGTTTAACACCTTTTTACAAAAAGTTTAAGTTTTGATAAATAGGTAGCTTGTCAAATACGATAACACAAACTATATCATTTAAACAATTATCTGTTAACATTAAAATTACTCTTTGGATAACTTTCGACCTATTTAACATTTTAGTCCATTCCTTTTGTGTTACCTCTTTTATTTAGAATTAACATTAACTGAACCAACACATTTATAACTGAAGTGGAAGGTGTTGCTTTAAAGAAACTAATTGGCGGGGCACTTAAATGTTATCTTAGTTACCTAGCTATACCCAACTTTAAACACTTGAATGTCAAATTATGTGACTATATCATTTTTGATTCTCCATGTGTCGATAATCACTTAAAGACCCCTCCCTGGATAAATTTTTTTTACTTTTTTATTATTAGTGTTGATGATTTTAGTTGATGCCTTACATATTGGCATATTGCAGGGCCATGAAGGTAGATTTACCATTCATATTCATGCATCCAAAGTTAAACCAGTCCATTCTAGCCGTTTCTTCCAGAATCGGGAAATTCGTAGTGACAAGGTTTGTACATACATTGTATAATAGTATGTTTCTTTTGTATTGCATAGTTTCCGATGGTTTATAAACTAACAGCATATCCCTAAATGAAAGTTAACACTAAAGTGGTGATTTTGTTCCATTTACTTTTAACTTTGAACAACAGATTTATGGCAATAACATAGTTTTCTTGAACGTATTTAATTCATTACCTAGAGAATTTGGGCGAAGTTTATAAAAAAGGGTTTGCAGGTACAAAAGACGACATATTTTCGCTGAGCTACTCAGCATACCCAACCCGCCTAATTTCCCAATTCCCACATAACTGTTCAATAATAACGATCACTTCAAATAAAGTTAACACCCATCATCATTGGTTGATTTTTTGTGCAGGTAGATTGGGGGAAAATTTCAATGGTTGATGCTGAGAAACGACTTTTGGCTAATGCATTGAAAGACCCTGACAATCAGCATTTTGTGTTACTTTCTGACAGGTTGGTGGCTTTCTGTACCTAAAACTCACATGAAAGTATTGTGGAAATTATTGCAATTGTATGTACTTTTTTTTACAGCAAGACTTTTAACTCATGGTGCATGAACCGCCATTTGAAATGATTTAGAAAGTTTTATGCATTAAGAATGTTGCGTGGTTTTTCTGAAACCCATCCCTTAGAACAAACACCATTTATCACTTCCATTCTCATTTCTGCAATTTCTAAACCCCCGTACTAAACACATTCTTAATGCATAAAACTTTCTAAATCATTTTACTAAATACATCTATATTAGTATTGGAATAATTTAACCATTTTAATCATATATCTCACACATTAAGCGTGTTTAGAAAGTTTGAATTTTTTGGGTAAAATGTGTTTCTGGTCAAGCCAACTAGACAGGTACAAAGTTTACCCATTTTGGTTCATCACTTGCCCATTTTTCCACCTCTACTATCTATGAATTGTCCATAGTGTCTGAGCTAATTAGTATTTGATTTGCTATCAAATTTTGTTTTTCAGCTGTATACCGTTGCGTGATTTTGATTATGTGTACAATTATCTTATGTACACAAATGTCAGCTTTATTGACAGGTTAGTACACTCCTTTTGAATTTACCACACCCCTGTTCTAGAAGAAAGCTACACATTTGATTTTTGTTGTCAAAAGTATAGTTATGTAACTTTGAAATTGAAATGTTTTTATCTGCATAGCCTTGATTTATAGAACTTGATATATATATATATATATATATATATATATATATTGGGTCACATTAGCAATGAAATTCTTATCGATCTTGCAAGCATGAAATAGTAGGGTCGCCATAAGAAGAATTCAAATTGTAGCTTGTTTTTTTCCAACTCTTTTAATTCCTTCTTGAATTACTACACTTGTTGTACAGCTGATGTTTTTAAATTTTTTGAGGTAAAGAATTGATTTATTTATTTTAATTTTTTCAGCTTTGAAGATCCTGGTCCACACGGAAGTGGTCGTTACTCAGAGCATATGTTACCTGAAGTCGAAAAAAAATTCTTTAGGAAGGGAGCTCAGGTTTTTTATTTTATTTTATTATAACCCATGCATCGAGCTTCATGAAATGCGTCAGGGGGTGTATGGATGTCTTTAGTTAAAGTGATGATGTGATATTGAATCATCTGGATAAGATAACCAGCTATATAGGTATTAATAGATTAATCAGATGAGCTTTAGAATGATCAAGGACATTTTTTTTTTATGGAATAGGAGAGCGCTTTTAGAGTTTTAGGAGATGAGAAAAAGTCATTAAGGGTACTTGGGTATTTTGTTTTATCTTTAGACAATCAGTATTGTTGCTGCACGAAACCGATTCTTATGAAAATAATCAGAAGTAGAACTTGTCTATTCAGACACTGAAAACTGATGATCGTAACTTCAACTTTTCATAAAATAGTTCCAAATTTCAAATCCATACACCCCCTTCCGTACTGTTGTATAGGCATATATGTCTTAAGTTTGTTAAAAAAGCTTCATGATGGACTATTTTGGATCCTATTCTTTTTTATCTATTTATTTCAGTATCCAAAGTTCACCGAAAAAATGTAATGTTAAATTTTTTGTAGTGGTTCACGATGAAGCGTCAACATGCGGTCATAGTTATGGCTGATAATCTATACTATGCAAAGTTCAGAGATTATTGTAGGGTAAATATTTCTTGATCCTCTGGTTTATATTTTTTTCAATTAGTTTGTATTTATCGGTCGAAGTTAAATTTATTCGATTGTGACAATTTATTTTATTGTACTACAGCCTGGTATGGATGGGCGCAATTGCTATGCGGATGAACATTATCTGCCAACCTTTTTCCATGTGAGAAAATTTGGCATTTTTTTTATCGTACCATCTTATTCCTGGACAATGTTGATTTTTCACTTACAAATTCAAACCTAGTGCTTTTCAAACTCAAGTTTGATGGAAGTCAAATGTTGACTCTTTCTAAAACAGACATAGAACATCTCAAAAACTATTACTTTGAACTTGATGAAATCTTATGATTTGAATATGTAGATGTTTGATCCTAACGGGATAGCAAATTGGTCGGTGACACATGTTGATTGGTCTGAACGAAAATGGCATCCGAAATCATACGGACAGAAGGATGTATCTTACCAGCTCATCAAACATCTCGCGGTATTAATCCTCTCCCCCCATCCCACAAAGTTGTTGTAAGTTGCACCAAATATGTGGAAAGGCCTAAAGTGCGTTCTCTATATCCCGCTCACCATGAAAAGTGCCAAAGCTATTTAAATGTTCTTATCGTGTGTTTGGCTATTAAAAATCGGGGGATAAGTGGAAATACATTCAAAATCTTTTCCATCTGAAATATTTTGTGAACTTTATGCTCGCTCCCCTTAAATTTGTACTAGCTTAACTCATTCTGTTTCTGTGAATTTTGCAGTCTATTACTGAAAGTGTCCATGAAACAAGCAATCTAAAGGTATATTTCTGTTAATTCTTTGACGTTTCCTTTCTTTTTCTCGGGGTTTTTTCTTTTTTGATCACGAAGTCTCAAGCATATATACTTTTTTCTCTTCCAGAGGGTAACCACAACTACACCTTGTATGTGGAATGGCATAAACCGACCGTGTTACTTATTTGCAAGAAAGTTCTTGCCCGAGACCTTAGACAAGATGATTAAACTTTTCCCAAGTTACACGACATTTTGATTCTGAAAGGTGATATTTTTACTTTTTATTCTTTGGCCGGGTCAATGTCAGACCCATTTGGTCCGAACAGTTTTCACATTGTTGCAAAGTCATCTCCACCCTCACTCTTTTCAAACTTGGGTCCGTTTTGAGTTTAGTCACACAGTTGGGACAGGTTTGCGTTGACAGTGAGGAAGAAAGGTTTTGAGAAATCTGTTTTATGGTTCATTTTGGTGGTTTTTGATATAGAAGCTACGGCCGACTTTTTTTTTTTTCTTTTTTTGTAATTTTGTAGGGTGACAACAGCTAATGAATATAATGCCTAGTATTCCTTATTTGCATGGCTGTGTTAGTTCTCTTATTAAGAATTTTGTTATGCGTTAATGAAAGTTGTGTACATAATTTGGAGTAGCGGTTCATAAAAAGCGGCTTGATGAGTTTGACATAATTACGTTACGTTTGAACTTGATTCTATAGCTCTTGATCTTGGTATGAGCAAAGATTGAATAGAGAAAGACATGAACATAATTCTAGAGTTCAAATAGATGAAAAATATACCCTAGTCAAAAGTTTGGTTTGGTTAGGTTTAGTGTTTTGAAAACCAGACTGGACCGGCAGGTTTGACCGAAAACCGGCCATGTGACCGGTTGGGTTAACCCGGTTAAAGCGCCTCAATTTACAAGGCCTAATGTAAAAACAAAAAGTATAAAAAGTGTTTTTGTAATATGTAGAAATGTAGAATGGCCTAAATGGGCTTAACCCATCTGGTACTTTGTTTGGTTATATAATAGTAGATCATTAGAATGCAAATTTTGAAACTGTGCACTAGTGCAGTGGTGTCAAAAATCAATTTTGTTTTGGTTAAATCATTATTCAAAGGATGTAACCTTTGGTGCTTTATAGATGCTAGTTTCTGCCCTCATATTTGACAAATATAATATACATATATACTCTTTGTTTTGATTACTCCTTCCGTCCTAAAAACACACCATTTTTGACCTTTTAAAGGTTTTTTTTTAAACTTTGATTTTAAATATTTTTGTTTGTATTATATAATGATTGATAGAAAATATATGAATGAAATTGATTTTAAATGTATTTTCATTGGTTATTTTTTTTTTATCAAGTAATATGTAGCACAAACGAAAATATTTTAGGTCAAAATTGAATAAAAAAGACTTTAAAAAAATCAAAAGTGGACAGTATTTATGATTCTTTGGGACAGAGGGAGTATGATTTTATAACTATAATTGTATTCTTTGTCTAAATATTTCGTGAAACCCCAAGGCTATTTATAGGCTCAAAATATTTTATCACGAAAATAGTAATCTTATCTAGTCTTTCCAAAAACTAGGGATGGTATCGGTACCAATACCGTACCGAACAGTACCGGTATCGAAAAGTACCGAAACCCAAAAACCTTAAAACCCTTTACCGAATACCGCACCGAACTCTCGGTACCGATTTTGCATGAACATTATTGTTTTATGCTTATGTCTGTTGTTTAATTATGTGGGTGCTGATTGTTTTTAATTCCTTAGCATGCTCTATTATCCCAACAAATTTTTTTTAGCTGCATTATGTCAACAATTATCATTGGTCTATACTCTATAGCATTAGATATCTTATAATTTCTTTTATTATCAGTCATCGTTGATGGTAAAGTTTTAATGATAAATAAGAATGTGCAAATTTTAATGACTCTCATTCCCTGGGTTCAGTCTCGCAAGCAAACAAGAATATTAAAATATGTGTTATTCGTAAAGACATTTGAACATGTACTAATAAAATTGGTTCTTCTGGTCATTTAACGTTTGCTCATGAAGTAATATATGGACATGTGCTAATAAAACCAGTAAGTTTATATGTTGCAGCAAACATCAATGGTTTGTATTATATGGACACGCCCATACCGTTGGTACCGTTTCTCCAAAAAAATAAACTTTTACTTTTCGGTACAAAATTCGGTTTCCCCGGTACCGAACCGGTTGGTACCGATACCGTTTACACCAAAACATCAAAACCGAAACTGATACCGAATACCATCGGTACCGGTATTCTGTCCGGTTACGGTTTTTCGGGATTTTTGCTCATGCCTAATCCAACATATATCTTGTTTGAATTGACCAGCCTTCTTTTAAACTATCTGATGTATTAGGTGTTGTTAATTGTTATATTAGGTGGTGGTAATTGTTTACTTGTTTGTGGTAACCTCATCACCTTCTTACGGAATACATGAATGTCCTTGAAACAGGTCTGCAAGTTTATGGGGGCTTCTACGTTATCCTTTTGTCCAGAGTATGGCTCCAAGCTAAAAGAAGAATACGTGTTAGTGAAGCATTTAGCAAAAATTCCCAATAGGGATGATGACAGAAAGTGTTCTGCTTGTCTCTGGTTTAATTGCTGTAATGACAAATGGCAAAAGGTATCAATGCCTAATATTAAAGTTGATTATTCATGTGCTATATATATATATATATATATTTTACATTTATGGGCATCTCACTGACGATTTCGGAAGTTGTATCAACAAACCTGCATTGTGTGCTTATGCATTACAAAAACAAGGGTCCCAATTTGCTCTATAGGGATATGATAATTAAATAGTTACATCCCATCATGTGATCAGAAGTAACTATATATGTTATTAAGAGAATAATATGATACATGCAGTACAATCAAGTGGCGGTTTTGATCTTTGTTTTTACGGATCAAACCTCATACCAGGATCTGCCTATTTTTAGTCTCTTTCGGATGATATAAATTTTTTTATATATATTATTATCTGATGATATTCTCCTTATTTCCTGTATTTCCGTCAATACCTGTCCTGTTACTCTATTTTTGCATGTTTTTGCTACAGTTGTGTATTTAATGTTCTTTATGAGACATTGGCAGCAAGAACTCTACTAATCAAGTATTTTGTCAATCATCTAACCATGATGACCACTGACATATTCTCTGCTTGTTTCTTTTTTTGGTGTTTCCCAATAACTCAGGTATGGGCTGTATTGAAACCTGGATTCATAGCCCTGCTAAAAGATCCATTTGATGCCGAGCCATTGGACATAATTGTTTTTGATGTTCTTCCCCCTTCAGATGGGAATGGAGAAGGTCGGATATCATTGGCGAAAGAAATCAACGAACATAATCCCTTGCGCCATTCGTTTCTGGTATGCATAGCATTAGTAGATGATATCTAACATTATAAATGTTATATTTTCACAGACTGCCTACTACTTAGTAATTGTGTTATGTTGGAATATTTTTTCTTGTGCAAGCATCTTTCCTTCTCATTAAAGTAGATAGCGCTTCCTTCCCTACCATTTGCCCATTATTAATAGGTCGGCATATATTATCATACACATAAACATAAAGTGAGGAGACCTAGTGACCGCCTCTTCCTCTCATCAAATCAGTCGTTCAGAGTCGACAACTTTACCAGTTACTTAATGTATTGTCTGCCGACCTTGTTATTTTGTGTTTTTCCAAATAGTTTTGTGACTTTAAGATATTTAAATGGACATATGAGCTAAAATTTGTGTTAACTAGACAACTTACAATATTACCATCTATACTTTCCTAATAAAGCATTTAGCATGTCTCTTAATCTTTTAAATTTTCAAGAGTTGAATTTACATATATACCCCTATAATCAATTTATATTCAATGAGCTTTTACAATTCAGTTCAAAATATACACCCAAATACCCAATGACAACCATGTTACGATTTTATGAAAAAAATATATTTAATATATATTTAAAACTTACCAATTTTTGATGAGTGTTACAATATATTGTTTCTTCTCCTTTATTGCACCACTTAGGGGTGTCAACGAGCCGAGTTGAGTCGAGTATCAGGAATTTTAGGCTTGTCTCGTTTAATAATTACTCGGCTCGAGCTCGAATAACTTTTTAAAAGTGTATTCGTGCTTGAGCTCAAATATTTAGTTATTGCTCGAGCTTGATCCTCGTTTATGTTTTTTAGCATTTAAAAAAAAATATTTCAAGGCCTCGAACTTGATAAACTTGTCTAATTACTCGAACTCGACTAAGTTATAACTATATTCTTCTACCGGTAATATTCATACAAATCAATGCTCTTAACTTCTTATTGGAAACATTATTCATTCGTTTTAGACAGTTTTTTTTGGGTAAAAGGCTTGACGCCTGGTAAGTATACGTTCTAGACAGCTTTTCTTTGAAACAAACAAATTAGAGAAATAACTATATTAACTAAAATGACTGGTAATTGTTTTCCTGACCATGAAAATGCCAATAGGTATCATGCGGAAGCCGAAGTATAACGATAAGAAGTAGAAATAAAACTAATGTCAGGGACTGGGTTGCTGCGATTAATGATGCTGGACTCCGTCCTCCCGAAGGTTGGTGTTATCCTCATCGTTTCGGTTCCTTTGCTCCACCTCGTGGTCTGACAGATGATGGTAGCCAGGCTCAATGGTTTGTTGATGGTCGAGCAGCTTTTGAAGCAATTGCGTTGGCAATTGAAGGGGCAAAATCAGAGGTTTGTTACTCGTATGACAAGCTTGATCAACATATGCTCTTTGTAGTTGTCTGCTGCTATTCAGTAAACTTAGATGGTTGTGTCTCGTACAGATATTTATGTGTGGGTGGTGGCTGTGTCCAGAACTTTATTTGCGAAGACCTTTTCAAGCCCATGCGTCTTCTCGCCTTGATGCTTTACTGGAGGCAAAAGCCAAGCAGGGTGTTCAGGTAAGCTCTTCCTTGACTTTTAAGATCATTTAGTATGAGAATCATGTTTCTCTTCGCATTAGTTTCTTTTGTTGGGGCAATGTGTAAGAAGATCCCGATAACGGTTTTAATAGGATATAGTCTAGAACATTCTCACTTTTAAGTACTTATGTTTGAATCGGTACTGTATTATGATGGAGAACTTTGTGTAATTTACTATATTGTAGACTGAAAAAGGAAACATCAAAAAAACCCTAAATAGTTTTACATCACGGAACAAGGCAGAGGAAATGAAATAAACTAAAGGTGCTAGCATGAAATGGCCGAGTACATAAAATTTGCAATATTGGGAATATAGATGTAGTCTGGTTTTTTAACTAATCTTCTGCATTTCTTACGTATAAATGAAACCAGTAGTGTGACAATTCAGCGACACAACCGAGTGAGTGCTGTATCCTAGTGACATGTATTAATTTGCATGGCTTTTCCTTTTCTTTTCTTGCAACATATATGTATCAGTGACTTAGACCATCTAATATGTTTTGCTGGTAAATTTTTGACTGCAGATCTACATTCTCATGTACAAAGAACTCGCTCTTGCACTGAAAATTAATAGTGTCTATAGTAAGAAAAAGCTGGTTGCTATCCATGAAAATGTCCGAGTTTTACGTTTTCCAGACCATTTCTCTAGTGGTGTGTATTTATGGTAAGCTGTCTATGCTGGCTTCTCTGTACCTTGGTTTCAACATCTCTTACCTTTTTCTTTCTGTTTTCCACTTTGTTTATAGATTCTTGTTTCTTAGTCTTTATTATCAACTGCATTTTATTTTCATTTTCTGAAATATGTAGGTCTCACCATGAGAAATTAGTTATCGTTGATAATCATGTTTGCTTCATTGGTGGACTTGATCTTTGCTTTGGGCGTTATGACTGGTATGAGCACAAAGTGGGCGATGATCCTGCTATGTTTTGGCCTGGAAAGGACTACTATAACCCACGGTAAGTCATTGGTTCATCATTGTGGTATATTATGTTTCAATAGTTATGATATTTTGTTCAGTTCTTGATAAGTCCGATATGTTTGTATAAGAATATGAATCAAAGCATTTTAATGAAATCACGACATGAAGAATAACTTAGCTAATAATTTAATATATATTTATTGGATTCCTGCATTAGGCTCTTTCCAATACCAAACCATCTTATTTCCAATCACAATGTTACAGTGAATCTGAACCAAATTCGTGGGAAGATACAATGAAGGATGAGCTTGATCGTGAAAAATATCCTCGTATGCCCTGGCATGATGTCCATTGTGCCTTATGGGGACCACCATGTCGTGATGTTGCTCGACACTTTGTTCAACGTTGGAATTATGCAAAGGTTTCTGTTTTTTTTTCTTTTCATATTGATAGCTTTATAGTCAGAGTTGAATAGTATTTTGATCTTGCATATCTATTATTCTGTCAGAGAAATAAAGCTCCCAACGAGCAAGGTATTCCTCTACTTATGCCTCAGCAGCACATGGTGATACCACATTACATGGCAAATAATAAAGAACCAGAGGTTGAGAATTCAACAGTTGCAGACACTCATAAAGTACTGAACAGAGAGTGTTCTTCTTCCTCTGTGTCTTCTGAAGACATCCCACTGCTAATCCCTCAAGAGGCTGATGAGGTGGATGCTTCGAATGGTCAACCAAAAAGGAATGGGTCAAAAGAGTTTCATGGTCAACCAAGTAGGCCTTCTAGGGTTTCCTTTTCATTCATGAAATCCAAAGTTGAACCTATAGTTCCAGATATGCCAATGAGAGATTTTGTGGATGAACGGCATAGCTTAAATCTTGAGCAGGAATCGTACTCTGATTTAGTGGTGCGTACCAGCATGAAACCTTCAGATAAAGAATGGTGGGAGAATCAGGAGCGAGGTAACCTCGTTCTTTCTGCGGATGAATCTGGACAAGTAGGTCCTCGGGTTGCATGTCGTTGTCAGGTAAGCTTAAACTCTTTAAGTTGCTAGCTATTTCGTATTAATTAATAATTGCAGTAATAATATTGTTGCTTCTAAAAAGGGTTCCTTGTTTTGCCTCTCATAGAGGTGAGAAAAAAGGAGCAGGGTGTGTGGATTGGTCGATGATTTGTTACAGGCTCGAGTAAAAAAGAATAAAAGATGGCTCCCTCAATAATCGTCCACCTTATTATTTTAGCTTGTCCAAAATAGTTGTCCACTTTTAAGAAGTATTAGATATTTAGATATAATTCATCAACTTTCCCATATTACCCCCAACTATTTTGAGGAGATAGAGATACAACAAACCCGAATCAACCATACACGAGTAAATGGGTTGAAATTGCAACCTCTACCCCAGAGATATGTTTTATAGCCACCATAGTTTTATATTACTTTTTGTACGCATGATTTTATTTTTACTGTATGGTGATACCTAAACTTAAACTTACTGAAATAGATGATTGACTTTTGGTCTAGGTAGAATAGCTTTCAACTGTATGCTAATTGGTAGATGTATATATAACAGTATAACGATGTGTTTATGTAACAGATAACTCCCCGTAATTGGATAATTCATATCGTTATACATAACAATGTATATATCTGCTGTTATTTTAAGATTGTTCACTACAGAGTCTTTTGTACCATAACATGTCCTGGATTGCTACATACTCTATATATCAGTTTCAGAATTTACTGAATGTTACTCTGTCATCTTCGAATATAAAAGTTTTTTGTTAGTTTGATTTTAATTTAAGACCATGAATGTCCCCTTTCTTTTAGGTTGTAAGGAGTGTCAGTCAATGGTCAGCCGGGACAAGTCAAGTTGAAGAGAGCATTCACAAAGCTTACTGTTCCCTCATTGAAAAAGCGGAACACTTCATCTACATTGAGGTACATCATAAACTCATTCATGTTATAGATCTACATTGTTTTGTTGCAATGGTTGATTTATGAATCTTTAGAAATGATATTTATTAGCTTATAATTCTTTATCATGAAGATTTTCATTTCACGTTTGCTGATCTATTGAAAACATTTTGTTTTCAGAACCAATTCTTTATCTCAGGTCTTTCCGGAGACGAGATCATACGAAATCGTGTGTTGGAGTCCTTATACAGGCGTATTTTGAGAGCATATCATGAGAAACATTATTTTAGGGTCATTATTGTTGTACCACTCTTACCTGGCTTCCAGGTCAGTGAAGTTTGCTTTTTATTGCAAGATTTACTCATGTCTTTGCATTTTGGTTTTTACGTAGTAAAGTTTTACAGGGTGGTATAGATGATGTTGGAGCAGCATCTGTAAGAGCCATAATGCATTGGCAGTATCGAACAATTTCAAGAGGAAACAGTTCTATATTACACAATCTCTCTGATCTTCTTGGTCCGAAAGTTCATGATTACATATCTTTCTACGGTCTGAGGGCTTATGGCAGACTTTCCGATAATGGTCTAGTTGCCTCCAGTCCGGTATGTTCTAATACCCACTCTCATTTACTTCCTTTCTTAAGATTCATATCTCGTTTAACGTTTTTCAATCTATACTGCAGGTCTACGTGCATAGCAAGGTTATGATAGTCGATGATAACACTGTCTTGGTTGGATCTGCTAATATTAATGATAGGAGTTTGCTTGGATTGCGAGATTCTGAGGTAATTCAATCATCCTGGCTTCAAGTATGCATGATGTTTTATTTTAAGTACATTTTAGTTGATATAAAGCTTTCTTTCCTAGATTGGAGTGCTTATTGAAGATAAGGAAGTTGTTGAATCTTCTATGGGAGGCAATAAATGGAAAGCCGGGAAATTTGCCTTGAGTCTTCGCCTTTCATTATGGTCTGAGCACCTTGGTCTTCAAAGTACAGAGGTTGTTCATGGCACATATCTTATAAGCGCATTATTAAAATGGAAGGTGGTTTAATAACAATCATATGCTTATTTTTTCCTTTGCAGATTAACAAAATAGCCGACCCTGTGATTGATTCTACCTACAAGGATATATGGATGGCAACTGCAAATGTAAGATTAGCTCCTGCAAATCCAAATGAAGTCTAAATAAAAGTGGATGATAAAAGAACAATCTTTACTTCTGACTGACTAACCGTTATACATCCAATTTATTATTGACAGACAAACACCATGATTTACGAAGATGTCTTCTCTTGCATTCCTAATGATCTTATTCATTCCAGGTAGAATGTCCTAACCCGACCTTGATTGTTTTTTTTTTTGTTGATTGTTATTGTGGTTTTCTATTTAATATACACAATTCAAAAACAAACATGCAGATCATCTTTAAGACAATGTGTGACTGAAAGAAAAGGAAAACTGGGACATACTACCATTGATCTAGGAATAGCCCCGGAGAAGCTTGAAGCATATGAAGATGGTAATATCATGGGGATCGATCCAATGGACAGATTACAAGCAGTGAAGGGACATCTGGTTTCTTTCCCTACAGAGTTCATGTTGAAAGAAGATTTAAGGCCCATGTTTAAAGAAAGCGAGTATTACGCGTCACCTCAAGTTTTTCACTGAGTTGAAGATGGTATAATACCACAAGAGTTAGATAACACAATGACCAGCAATTGTGTTTCATCCTTGTAGGGAAAAACGTAAATAGTTACAGTACATCAGAAAGTGCTCTCTGTTCCCTTGTTTTGGGTTCTAGGGACGAGGCACAAATAGAACCTTAAAACAAGCACACATGATCTACATTCATACTGGGACTAGATGATATTGTAAATAACATTATTCCATATTCATTGGAAGTTGCAGCTTGCAAATTGCACTGTGGACGGGTTTTCTGGAGTTAGCTCATAACGACCCCGCATATCGTGCCTTGATCCCAGCCATTGTATCTGGTATTCTTGGCTCATGACAGGCAGTTCGTTCACTTAAACATCCAAGCAGGTCAGGTGACTTGAATCTGTTCTTTTGGGGTATTAAGGTTGCAACTCGTGTAAAAGTTAATGTCTGTCTTAAATGACAAACTGTACCATAAACCTCATATTTCTATCAATATACATTTCTTTTCTTCACATAGTTGTAGTTTTATTCACATCAATTTGCCAAAAATTTGATTTCTATGGTGCAATGGTTCTTGACTCACCAAGCTCTTATGTACGTTGTACACTTGCAACACTAAAAAGCACCTGGGTTTATGGTGTCGGTGATCATGTATCTTTTTTCTTGTTTAATCTAGTAAGTCAGAGGTTAATTAGCCATCTCTTAAGCTGTAGTTTGATTATGATTTTAGTTGTTTTTAGTGGATTGTTCTTTTTGTCGGTCGTAACTTTTGAGTGTTACAAAAACAAATTACAGCAACTCTTTAACCCTTTGTTGTATGCGTATAACTAGTTGGGTTCAGGATGGATTAATAAAACATGTATTAAGTCTTGTTAGGACAGAATCATTAGCATTGTCTCTAGAGAGAATGTGCCTGTCGATTCCGGATTCTGGTGTGCTGAGGACATACACCAAGTGCATGCG
Source organism: Asclepias incarnata (assembly GCA_025447715.1). Classification (NCBI taxonomy): domain Eukaryota; kingdom Viridiplantae; phylum Streptophyta; class Magnoliopsida; order Gentianales; family Apocynaceae; genus Asclepias; species Asclepias incarnata. The sequence continues at coordinate 19,778 of JAOEHQ010005646.1, forward strand.
TGATTATGCTCTGGCAGAACTCCCTATGAATGAGTCTGTTCGAATAACAGGTGACATTAGCCGTGTTTTTTTTTGTTTATTTACACAGTTCACTGATGAATAGTTAGCAAATGATGATTGGACATATTCAAGTTTTTTTTTTTGTATACTTCTACCGTTCTACATCAATTTCTTGAGCAAGTTTAAAAAGACCAGGGAAGCTAAACGCTACAATTAAGTGGGTAGGACTTGAAACAAAAGAATCAAATTATGTAAGTAAACAAAAAAAGCTTGCAAGATGTTAAGAATTACAAGGGTCTAAATAGGGATGACAATAAAACCCGAACCCGACGGGGAAACCCGATATCCGAAAAAATCGGGGCGGGTCGGGGCAAGCTTATCGGGTTGCGGGTCGGGTTTCGGGGCAATTATCAGGTTTTTTTTGGGGTTTCGGGGCAAGGACCGGGTCATGCTTACCCCGACCCGAACCCGATAGTATATATATATAAATTAAAAATATAAATACCACTAAATAAAATAAATTAGATCTAACCATTTAGGGTTTTCTTTTATCCACATACCAGTATACCACACCGCCACACACACATAAATTTCCATTTCATTTGGCCATTCCATTCCATCCGAAAAATTCCATTTCATTTAGGCTGCGTTCTCAAGTTTATTTAATAAAAGAAATGAAATGATTGGAAGTTAGGTTCCTTGCTTTCAAATCATCCCAGATTTGGGTACCCAGATTTGGGCAGAAACTTTTTTAAACAAAATATAACTAAATCATCCTTTCATTTCTTATCACTTCCTTTCATTTCCATCCTTAAAACAAACTCAAGAATACAAGTTATTTTCTAATCCATTGGATTCATTTCTTTTCTTTCCTAATAAAAACTCAAGAACCAGCATTAGGGTTCTTTTTTTATCTTCTTCTTATTTAATTATTATTATTGTTGTTGTAAGATGGAAAATAGCCAATAAAGGACTAATTTAATCAAGCCCATCTCTTTGCTTTGATCTGATCTTCTTGTGCTGTAAGTTGTTTCTATCTATCTATCCATCTGTCATTCACTGTTAGTTCTTAATTTCAGCTGCTCAATGCTTGCTTGGTTGATTTTTTATTTTTTTAAATATGTGAATTTTCCTGTTCAATATTTAGTCCTTTATTATATTTTTTTTCTTAATTAATTGGGGTTCTTCTTAATTATTATTACTTAGTATATATTTTCCAACCTTCCACTTGTGTGAATTACAAGCTTCAACACTCTGCGTGTATATGTTATATCCTTAACTAGCTACAAGGGTCAAATGGCCAGTTTGCCTTTTATCTTGCATTTTGCGTAGGTCTCGAGTGAGTAATTTTCTATTTCTGCACTTTATTAGTTATCTACTGTGTACTTAGTATAGAAGGCTACCTCATTTCGGGTCGGGTTTCGGGTTTTATAATAGGGATCGGGTATCGGGTCGGTTTTGGGCACTGTTTTATACCCGATGGGGATCGGGGCGGGTTTGGGTAGTGGTTTTCTTATCGGGTTCGGGTTTACTAGTACCCGCCCGAACCCGCCCCATTGCCATTCCTAGGTCTAAACGCAAGTCCGGACACTATATGAAGAATGGCTTTTTGGTCCCTTTTGTCAAGTGGTTAGGATATCGTTTTTTTTATTTACTAATTTAAACATCTCCACCTAATAATATACTTATAATACTCTTAATGAAATAATTTACAATATTGATCTCTCCTTAAAATAACCACACTACCCCCTTTTACATCAATTACTTTTACATAGTAACCTAGCTACCAACCTGCGTAATTATTGTTCAATGAACAGTGTTAGCACATAGTAAAAGTTTGTGTAGGGATAATTTGCATAACCCATGTGTTAACTTTCCATACATATTGTCGTACACCAACACAAAATATGACAATTATATATGCAAATTTTGTCAGCAAACACCCCTATACGCCACCTATAGGCCCCATACAGGCCTGCACGAGGCCTATAGGTAATGTATGAGTTTCTGGTCCGTAATAAATGCTACCTAGACATTTTCTATACGCCAAATACACGTGGTGTATAGATGGTGTTTAGATAGCCAGCGGATTATACGTGGCATGCTCTGAATGCCACGTGTAATCACGTATACACCACACACAGATCTATACTTCGCGTATAGGAAGTGTCTAGGTAAACATTTATTATGGACCAAAAACCTATCTGTCACCCATAGGCCATGTACGGGACGTACAAGAGGTGTTTATTTAGAAATTAGATGTGTCCCTAGCAATAATAACTTTATGTAATTAATTGCAGAAAACAAAAAAAAATAAAATGAAAATGTTAACAACTAATAACTTTATACAATTACTTGTAGAAAGCAAAAAAAACAAATGAACACATAATCACCTTATTTAAAAACACAACCCAAAATAAAAAGTAAAACCGAAAGGAAAAAAATATAATAAAAAATGTTACACTTGTAGAGTTGTAGAAAGTAAGAAAAAACAGTTTAACACAATCACGACCTAAGAAGAAAAATAAAAACCGAAAGGAAAAAAAAAATAGTTAAATCGCCACGTAATTTAATTCTAGACGGTTTACTGGAAACCTTGCTAAATCGCCGGTGAGTGACAATGAAACACTATTGTTTTTTTATTTCATATTTTATGTTTATATTATTATCTATCATCTTTGATATGCTATCCAATAATATTCTTACTTGTCTAATAATTATGTCATGAAAATTAATTATTTCAATTTTTTGGGTTGTTATATTTATATGAACTACTACTGGACCACTATCTGATGTTCAACTAGGTCACTTGTTTCACATTTTTGTTCTGTTTCCTATAATGCCAAATGTCCCACTGTTTTTGTATCAATGACTTAAAGACCAATATTTAATCATGTTTCAGGTGGCTTAGTGGTAAGACGTCTAAAATGTCTCAAAAGAGACCCGTGTTTGAAGCTCACTGGGTAAACTTTTTGGGATGACAGGGGAAAAGTGTAGGAAACGGCCATTGGTTAGGCCATGTACATCAGAGCCAAAGGCTCGATTTTCCCTTGGTAGCCCGAACAGGGATCCCTCTCCGTTTACCTGACATTGATGTGTTTTTTCTCTTCATTAAGGACAATTATGTTATAAACATAAGGACTAATAATTGCTCAAATTATTTATATTACCGTGTTTTTGGTGAATTGTTAGTACCTCAATGGCATCAGCTGATATACCATCTGGTGCATTGGTTATCTTACAAGAGCTCAACTCGTCTTCACCGCACTTCAAGCAAGGGGCGTCCCTTCGTGTTACTGGAAAGTGAGTGAAATCTTTTGATCGATAAATCTGGTTTTTTTAATCTTATGGTTGTTCACTAGCATTCCCGTCTCTCTTTTGCGTTATACAATTATCCCAATTAAATTTTGCACAAAATGTTGATAACTAAACCTTTTTTGTAAATATAGTTGGCTACGGTCTTCCTGACAAAGTTCATTATGTCGGTATCAGGATCAGGATCTGAACCGTGGGCTACAGCTTACCATTTGCTTTTATGTACTTGCTTGTTTAGTTTTTCATTTAAGGGAAATCATATAGTAATAATCTTGAAGGGTCTCGATTTTTGATCATTCAGAAATTTCGAGGGCCCAATATTGTTTCTTAACTTCAGTCCCATGAAAGAAATGTTATCTCATGAAACTAATGTAATTCAACAGTTGTTTTCCCCTTCCTTTTGTGTATAAGTAGTGCCTTCTCTGTTAATACATTGTTTCATACACACTTTTCCGAACATAGAATATTATCCTTTCCGTCAAGTTTATCTAAGTTCAAAGAATAAGCCCTTACTCTTGTTTTATATTCATTTGTGATTTTGATTATAGGTTACAAGAGTATAGTGTAGAGAAGGCCATTGCTATTATTGCTGATGGAGGTGCCACCCTGGCAGTTGACACCCAACACTTAAGACTTAATCTTCGTGTGGGATCTCTCTACCAGTTCATTGGAGAACTTTCGATTCAACCAAGTAATGAGGTATATAAGCCCATCTACATAAATAATCCTTAAGTTCATGAATATGACATGGGGGAAGGATCATGAGAAAAATCTCTTTACGACAGAAAACGTAGGAAGGATTCCGATGCCGACACATGTCTGATGTACCTTAGTCTTCACTTGATGCACCAAATTTTTTTTTGGTGCACTAAACACATGTTACTTCCAAAATCCTTTATACACTTTCTACCATGAGAACCATGCTGGATCGATAAATTTTTTTATTTTTTATTTTACTGTTTGTGTTATACGAGTAGTTTTTTTTACAAAACCTGAGTTTGACCTTGTAGTGAGTATTGAAGGTTATAATGGGCAGCAATATGAAATGTAACCATAACTGTAAAAAAAGATCATTAGGATGTTTCATAATTGGAAGTTAATTAGTTGGTGGGACTTCTAAGTTCCAATCAAGTTACTTATCACTTTCAAAAAAGGTAACCCTCTAGTCATTATCGCTGAAAATGGTACACATTATGTTCACACGTTCACATTTTCATAATCAATCAAATACTAGTAAAAGCAGTAGGGTAATTGCTCTTTGCTCTTATTTCTGTTTATGAAGGCTACACCATTTGGCCCATTCTTCTAGTAAAAGCAGTAGGATAACAGAGATGAAATATAAAGTAGTTTTACAATTTTGTCCATCTCTTAAGATGGAAACCGATAGCTGTTTTCTACTTTCATATTACTGCGTACTCTGATGAAATGTAACAATGTGCGTGTTTGTGTGAATCATATTAACTGGCGGGCATTTGATCTGTATTGGTTTGTTTGTGGGTGGAATTTCTCTTATCCATAAGTTAGTGGTTTAGTGCCCTGTAGGCGACGAAAGCAAGTTGTTGAATGCGACGTTGCTGGATAGCAGCCTTCTAAATATACCTGTAGAGAAGGACATCAACTTGCAGCACCAACTCCTTTGTTTGTTTGTTTGTACATATTTAGAAACTTCTTTTCTAATTGTATACTTGTTTTAGGGGATATTGAAAGCAAGAGTGGGTAGAAATGTTGACGGGATGGACCTAAATTTGTATCATCAGTCTCTCAAGCTCCTACAACAATTTCAATCTGATCAAATCAGTCATTTGGCGCAGTTGCAATGAGCAATCACGGGCCGGACCATGGTAATCTAGAATTTCTATGAACCTATATATGTTGAAGTTAAATATCGCGAAGAGTGTCTAAAATCATGCGTAATGCATACAATGAATGACACATGGATTCCATTCTTTATCTCTGTTAATCATTATCGTTTATCATGCTAAGTGTCTTAATCTCCTATTTAGGCATGTGTTTAAGCCCATAACTTAGGCACATCTATTAATTTTCTATTGCAAATCTTATAAATTTTCAAATGGTATTTAAAGACATACATTTGAATAGGATGAACAAACTCAAATAGATGTTTTAGAAACATCATGTGGGTGTTTGTTGACTTCTAATATATTAAATTAATTTATTTTGGAATTTCTATTGTGGTATATAAATCATTATCAATATAAATTATCAAGTTCTGGATATTTTATGATGTATACCCCAGACACAATAATTTTGATTCAAGCCATCTCATTTAGTTGACAACTAATATTCTTCCAAACCCTTTGTGGTTTAGAATATTTACTCTTCTTTCAGTACCATGTGTTTAAATTTGGACCTACCAAGGTCCAAATACATATAAACTAGACGAAATACTTCCTTACGAAACTTTGACATAACCTAGAATCTTTCGACTTTCGGTGTTGAATCAGTTAAAAAGATGGTTAAAACCCCCGTTTTTTAGAAGCATACCGGTGAGTATTGTCAAAGGCTCCTGTACATGTAATGGAATATTAGAACTGTAATACAGCCAATATAAAATTTCCCAATGGTGTGATTTAAATCATTCAGACCAACTAAACCAGGCAAGTGTTTCCTCCATTCCGAAAGGGTCCAGTTCATGCATGCCCGTCCATGGAGTGCAATAATTCATGGACCCAATGCCGTCGACATAGATATAACATTGAATTTTTAGAACTTGATGCAATAATGCTATTAAAGTTCCAACCTAAATGCGAATCGTCTGGTTCTTGTGCTTTCGTGGAATGCAATAAAGCGTGGACCCGACGCATCGACGTAGAAATAGCTTTGAATTCCGAGTACTTCATGCAATAATGCTATTAAAGTACGAACATAAAATGTGAATCTAAGGATATGCATATTAGAGACAAGTATATTGCTTTAAGTAACGTCATTCAGTGACAACTAATATTGCCTTCAAACTCGTGGCCTTTTCCTTGACAAGACCAGGCAATTTGTATGCCTGTATGGTACTCAAAGTCGAGTGTTCTTAATATTTTGTCAAAAACAAAAAGGGTATTTTCGTCATCAAAAGTTCGTATCCTGGTATGATTTCTTTATTCAATTATTATTTTGTGACTAAGCACAAATGCCCATAGTTTTTATTTTCCCTTCTTTTTTAACCTGAAAAGGGTTTGAGTGAAAACCACTTGTAAATCTGTCAGTATTGCAATTGATTAATTGATGATACACATTTTGTTTCATAATCATATTTGTTTATCTTTGTTGAAACATTTTATAAGATATATGTGACATATAGTCACAAATTAACAATATGTAGTTTCAAATGGGGTTATTTTATTGGGTTAGAAAAAGAATTGTAAACTAGTCAAGACTCAATATACATGTGAAGCTACTCGAGTTTGACTTGTTAAACTCGAAACAATCCGAGCCTTAAAAAGCTCGAGCCGAGTTCGATATTAGTATGGGGTTCGTTTAGTAAATTAGCTCGAGCTCAAGTTTTGAACACCAAACTCACAAGCCTAAACAAACTTAAATGATCATTTTGTTTAATACATTTAAAGTTTACATAATATTACTACCTTATAAAAATTATAGCCTCCTTATTTTTGGAAATGTTGAAATTTTCTACATGCGATATGACACAAATACCCCCCTCATTTTTTTCTAAATTATTCTCTTTTATTCACTAATTTAAACATTTCCACTTAACTCTTAAAATAATATACCTAACATACCCTTAGTGAAATAATTTACAACATCTATCCCTCAACTCTTAAAATAACTATACTACCCCATTTTACATCAATAGCTTACACTACTCGCCGTCACCACCACCAGTTGCCGCCGCCGCCGTCACCACCACGGCACCACACCGCCGTTGCCGCCGCATTGCGCAGGTACCATGCTAGTTTTGTTTAATACATTTAAAGTTTACATAATATAACTTATATATAAGTAATTTTATATTATATATTTTCATTTTTAGTAATTAACTTAACTCATAATTTAATATTTCTATAAATAACTTTAATTGAGTTTTTTTTTTGAAAATACTCATATATAAAAACCATATAAATACAAAAGTAAATATATTTACTCAAGAAGCTCAAAACAATTTGAGCATGAGTTCAAGTTAAACGAGCCGCTCTCAAGCTCTAGCTACCCTAAGCGGAAAAGAAGATGATTGCAATGCTTTTCTTACTTGTATCGCATTTTATTTACACAAGTACGTGCTTGAGTTCGCATGATATCGAAAACAAATTATTAGAATACACCATCTTTCAATGCAATGAAGATGTCCCAATAGAAAATTTTGATGGCTATACAAGACCTAGCTCAACTCAAAAAGTCACTTAGTGTCTAATTGGCTTGACTCATACATATTGTTAAGAAAATCACACCAAGTTTTTTTTATGAAATGTCGATCAACTATATGATATATTAATATTAGAAGTTATATTTCACTATCAAGCTCTGGTTAACCCCATAAACTTGGTCGCTTAAAATAACCATTGTGATTCAAACAATTTGGCTTTTTTTATAAATGCTTTCTTGATGTATTTATGATGCCTCCTGTTTTTTCACTCAATAGTTGGATTTTTTTTTTTATATGTATTAAGCCTGCTCCCAGCTTGATTCGCCCCCCTACTAAATTCTCAAACTTCGTCACTGACGTTGAGTGTCGAACACGATAGTTTCACATGAAATGGATCCCATATGTCTTTCGTTTATTTATCAGGTTACTACGTACTCGTAATAGTCTAATGAGTCTAATCTTCGATTTTCATCTATTCGACCATTTAACCTTTAACTTTCTTAGTTTGGTGAAGAGAAAAAGGTCAAGTGACTCAATAATCAAATAGGTGAAATTCTAAAGATTAGACTTTGATCGGCCTTAATTTTATTAAGCTAATTAAATCTTAACCAATTTAAATGTATCTAACATGATACTTGAACCTCATATTTCATAACCTTAATAACCATATAATAATCATGATTATATAAAACAAAGTGAAAACCACCGTCTTACTTTTACAATTTCAAAGTGTCTCGTCATCATATTTAATAACACCGTACCTAATTTATTTTTTAACCAAGATATAAAATAATAATCACACATCATTAATGTCTATATTCATATTCAATTATATCATGATAAGACAATTTTTATATTTTATTAACTATACACGTATTATAATAATATCAAAAAAGTGTTCAACTCAAATAAAATATTTACGTCTCAATCGTTAACAATGATGACACAATTTAGTAGTAGGCCAACAAAATATCGACAGTTTTTTAACGTAGTTTATTAACTAAAAAGCATTGTCATTAATTATTTAATCTTGGATTTTATATGATTTTTAATTATCATGTTGATTAGTTAATTAATCCTTATTATGGCAGCATCGTTTTTAGCCATTCAGATATTTTATCTTATTTAACTTTGAAGATTTATATTATTATTTTATTACCGACTTACTATGGGATTATTTAAAGATTACAAACAATTTGCTTGGTTCATGTTGGTCTGGAATCAAAAAGTGTCCTTTCCTTTAAACTACTGTTGCCGAGTCATTGTCATCTTTAATAGTAATACTAGATCCATCGACATATTTAATTGATTTATCTATACTACCTTATAAAGCATTTAAAAGCATTTATATAGTGTCTTAAATTTTAAATTTTTTAAACATTATCATTTTTAACTTATTATTTAATGTTTATGTTATATTATATATATATATATTGATTTACATAACAATTTTTATTTATATATATTTTTATCAATAACAACAAATACAATTTTT
>JAOEHQ010005647.1:0-17752 GCA_025447715.1 Asclepias incarnata
AAGAATAGAAACCCTCTATGGAAACCTGTTTTCACATAGAAACTTCCCCCATACAAAACCGGATCAAAAACAGGATTTTATATCCTTTAAAACCGGTTTCCTTTCTTTTGAAACAGGTTTCCTTTCTTTCGTCCCCTTAAAACCAGTTTCCTTTCCCATAATTGCGCCTTTCACAGTTGGTGGGCCTTAGGCCTAGGGTTTCAGGCGTGAGTGTGGGGCCTCGCCTGCGCTTTGCGCCTAGGCGCACGCTTTTGACAACTATGGGTCCAACTGAGGTGCTTAATCAGTGCCTTGAGGCCTACCTCCGTTGTTTTGCTCATGAACAACCTACTCGGTGGAGCACTTACTTGGCTTGGGCTGAATTTTCTTATAACACTGGATATCACACCTCCACTAATACCACCCCATTCACCATGGTTTATGGTAGAGAACCCCCACCAATCATACCGTATAATCGGGGGGACACAAAAAATGAAGAACTGGAGCAACAACTAGTTAATCGGGATGATATGTTGAAACTGCTCCATCCCAACCTCGGTAAGGCTCAAGAATGTATGCGAGCTCGGGCGAATGGCAAGCGAAGGGCAGTGTCTTTCCAGGTGGATGATTACGTGTTCTTGAAAATTCTGCCGTATCGTCAACGCAGTCTGGCAAAAAGGAAACTTGAAAAGTTGTCACCACGTTTCTTTGGACCTTATCGCATAAAAAGTTTGGTAGGTCCAGTTGCTTATGAGCTGGAGTTACCTTTTGATGCAAAAGTCCACCCAGTGTTTCATGTCTCCATGCTTAAACCAGCTCACGGGTCATTTACATCAAATCCCCCAGCTCCTCTGCCAATTACTAAGGATTGGGAGATCGATTTATTACCCTCTTCTGTTGTTTCTCACCGCTGGGTTACTGAAGCCGGTCGCCAAGTGCTGGAGCTGTTGATCTCTTGGTGCAACCGACCCATACGTGGGAAAAATATGATTTCATTGCTGAACAATTTCCCAATTTCCGCCTTGAGGACAAGGCGTTTTACCGTGGGGGAAGTAATGATAGAATCCAGCACGTGTACACCAAGAAAAGAAAGAAAAGGGTTGGATCAGGTGAGCTCAATTATGTTGAGCCTGGGCTGGATGTGATCTTTGGGAATTGGATAGACCCGATGGGTCAACACAGCAACAACTTATTGGAGTGGTGGGGAGTTATTCAAGACCCACGCTCTTGGGGCAGTTAGCGACTCTTTCTAATTAATAGCAGGCCATGTTTTCTTTTGTTTTTTGTTCTGAAAAATCTAGTTATCGTATTTGGTTGTACTGGAGATTTTTACCCTTCTCGAATTGGGCCTTTTAATTCCAATCATTCAGTTGCCTGCCTAATTTTATAGATTCTATCACTTGACTAATAAAAAAAATAATTATTGTAAAATATTGTTTCGCATTCGATTCCGAGATATAAGTGAAAGGAAGCTTAACTAATTATGAACATCTTTCACTAAAGAGGTTGATCTCTAGGGACAGCGAGATCCATTATTTACATTAAAACTGTTAGTTAACCCACTGATTGGTAGCTTTAAAAATATGTGGGTGAGATACACATCGTTTTACTAGACTGAACATTGTGTAAGAGGGTGTATGAGGAATTTTCTGACCCACGATCAGGAAATGAACAAAAAAAAACATAGACTGAACAAAGGCAGGGATCAAAAGTATAAGAGCATCCGGAATGGTGACTCCACCATACCATGGACACCACTCCGTGTTTGGTGTGATCATCAGACAACATGGTATCCCTTACGCTGTGGTTGTGTGGGGGGATTGCTTTTACTTTTTTAACATTTAAATATCAGTGTGATCATTTCGTGTAACAAAAAAAGTCCAGTATGATGCTTATTCCAAGTAAAAGATGGAGTCGGTGTGATACAATGTGATGTTTGATGTGGCGGTATGATAGGGTTGTTTCAGTGCGACCACTCCAGACGCTCTAAAATTTGATTTGAGTATTCAAGATTAATGATGACTTGTCATTTTATAAAATGGTTTCGTAAGATTTGGTTGGTTCGGGGGGTACGTAGTAGCTAGCTTAGCATAGTAGTTATCAAGTATCCATCGAAACTACAGGATTCTAATTCGTTTATTTTTTCTTTGTAAGGGGCTTCTGTGTGTACGATAAAACACGAGTGCAACATAAACATGTGAAAAGATTACCTGTCCAACGCTTAAAAGTGAACAAGGTTGCAGACAAGTTTGTCCATGATTTGCACCTGCACAAAATAAATACGGAAATTTGTAAAAATTAATACAAAGAAATTGGAAATTTACACCTGCACAACAACGGTACAAACCACGCCACGAACCGAAGGTTAGATGTAGACAGTCTTACCCCTATCCGAGGAATCAGATAATGGATATCAATCAAACCTAATTTGTAGTACTTTTAACTAGTAAGGAAAATACCTGAAGAGGAATTAGAAGGTGTTGGGGATTCCACCATTCGCACAGGCATTTTTTTTTTTACCTTTTTATTTAAATTTATACAATTAAAAAAGAAAAATTGCTATTGTAGCAGTATCTGCAGACTGAGAGATTGAAATTTTATTAATAGTGTACGTATTGCACAAGGAGATCAAAAGAAAAAAGACGAAGAAATTTGGAAGTGAAAATGTATGTATGGCTTATCATAAGAATACCCCTTGGACTATGAGTTAATTTCTACTAGACCCTTGGGCTATGAGCTAAGTTATAGACTTATAAGACTATCAGGAGTGAGGGCTCCGGATGGAAGCCGCCCTCATCAGAGGGGGCGTCTCTTGATTTTGGCTGGAGTGAGGGCTCCTGATAGAAGCCCCATTTTATTTGTTTTTTAATCTATAAAAGTAATATAATATTGTTTTTTTAATTGTTAAATAAAGATGAAAGTGGCTTTTGGGACCCACCATGTGACAAATAACACAACAAAACAATGAAAAAGCAAATGGAAGCAGCGTTCATTATCCGACAGCCCAGACTGACGTGTAAAGGAGAACGCCTGTAGGGGTGGTGTAGTGGCGTCCATCTGGCGTCCTAGTGGCGTTATATGGGTAACCGACGTGATGGAACGCTTTGCTCCGCTTAGTCTAATAGACCCTTGAAATGAAGATCCGAACGAACATCTACGAGAGCCGCCGGCCCATATGATCTTGATCCAATCTTTATTTGATTAATTATATTTAATCCTATCCTATGATTAAGAAATAAAATGATATCAGTAACATACCTTTGATTAACATATCACAGTTATGCATTGCTACTTTATACAGTCTGCAGTAATAGTTATACAATTTAGTAAATAAATCAAAAATTGTTGTACTTATATCACCTCCCTTAAAAGAGGGAAACTGATTCTTCTCAACATTCGTCGTCGTGTGTTTAACAAGAAGTTGCAAAAACCAACATAACAAAAATACAAATCATATATAATACAAGAACATAATCTAAATATGTGATGTGATATCTGTTACACGTTCCTTGTCGATACACATACCATCGATCACAAAGACTAGAAATCATATACGATTAAAGTATTTTTAAGTTTGGAGGGTGTAGACATTGTTTGTTTTGTTAGCCAGCCTACATTTATGAACAGCCCCTCTCATATATTAGTGGAAGTGGAGTCGATAGAACAAACAATGACTTCCGATTCGATTCAATGTATTGAACAATCGTGTTAGGTAGGTAGGTAACATTGATTGGGCTACTAGAATTTCAACATTTGATGTCTTTATCTAACCTTTGACAAACTCCTTTACTTTTAATTAATCAATCTTGTAATCCTATCCAGCTAATTTCTTCTACTTTTTCTTTTTTTTAATAGAATAGAAAACAATCATTTCATTCAAATTTATACAGTAAATATTTACAATTTTACTTATTTATAATCAGACTAAAACTATATGCATGTACTATTCTCCATATATTGCAACATTTAAAAACATCATAACCTATCATTTTCGCTTCGCTATAGTAAGAGTTAAGATAAGATGGCCCCAAAAAACAACAACAAACAATAAAAAAAAAAAAAAAAAAGAATATGCCATCACCATCATACTCCTAAACCGGCCCGGCCCACTTTTGGCAGTTTACATTTTTTTTCTATATACATTAGGCCACACAAGTTTGACACATCCTATTCTGCATTTCATATGACGCTATCAATGCCCAAAAAGTATGTAACAAATCAATAAATTAATACATTCTTTCTCCATCATGTATTACATCTTCTTTGACCCGATCAACGGCCCGAGGAGTTAAACGCCTCGGTGATCGGCTCCGAGGCCGTATTGTACTGTATTTGTGAGAAGTAGGCACTCGATGACGCATCGCCAAGTCGACCCGAGTAGTCCTCTCGTATCTCCAACACGGCATCAAAATCCTCTGGTAAAGGTTCCAACCCCTTCAGAAATTTCAAAACTTGTGACATGCTTGGCCTAACAGACGGACAACTATGCGAACACAGCAACCCAACCTTAAAAACCACCTCCAATTCGTCGATGTTGTACTCTCCATTCAGTTTAGGATCAACTGCCTCCAATAGTTCCTCCTTAAACCAACAATCCAACACCCAATCGACCAAGATCACCGCCTCGTTCCGCCCTTGCAACTCCACAGGCCTACGCCCACAAGCAACCTCTAAACAAAAGGCTCCAAAAGCAAAAATATCAGTGGCGGTTGTGGCTTTTCCTTTTCTAGCCAACTCGGGTGCAATGTACCCCAAAGTCCCAGCCAAATGCGTAGTTTGAGCTTCCGTCCCATTGTTACCACCAAACCTTGCAAGCCCAAAATCCCCTAATTTAGCATTCCACTCGGCATCTAGTAACACATTACTCGCTTTAATATCCCTGTGGATTATGACCTCGACCCATTCTTCGTGCAAATATGCTAATGCTTCAGCGACATCTATAATAATCTTAACCCTTTGTTTCCATGTTAAATTGACACCCGACTTCGAATTAAATAGCATGCTATCTAAGCTCAAATTCGGCATATAATCATAAACAAGAAACAACTCACCTTGTCTTCGACAATACCCAAGAAGTCTAACCAAATTTGGGTGTCTTAGCCTTCCTATTGTAGCAATCTCTGCCACGAATTCCTTCATTCCTTGTCCAGATTCGTGCCAAATCTTTTTCACTGCAACCGGAGCCTCTAACTCGGCCAAAGTCCCTTTGTAAACTTGACCAAAACCGCCTTTCCCAAGCAACTCACTTTCCTTAAACCCTTTTGTTGCCTTGTACAAATCTTTGTAGGAAAATCTATGAGGTCCATATTGTACCTCCCAACCTTCTATAACTTCTGAAAATTTTCGCTTTCGTTTTTTATACAAAAAGAAAGCGACAATAGAAACTAACAAAATAAGCACCATTCCTACTAAAGATGTCCCAAGTGCTACAATAAGTTTCTTAATTTTTGTTGATTTTTTCTTGATAGGCAAAGGGACAATCTTAGAGATATCAATATCTTGTGCTTTACCATTTATTTGAAAGCTCCAACCAAGAACATAAAATGTCTGTACTAAAACCCCAGTTGCTGAAGTAAACCCTACATACATTTCTTCTAACAAGTAAGGGGACAAATCTTTTGGTATAGAAGCTAGTGGTTTTCCGGGTTTTTTCATTTGTAACGGTGCGAGTGTAACGTATAAACGTTTTCTAACACCATCGTAGTCGACCCAGGCTCGAATCTCCTTCGAACTTGCCATAGTCAAGTTGTTAAAAACCCCATTTTCGTCGTAAAACCCTGCTGTTGTAGCGTAAACCGATACTATACTATTGATATCTAGACCAACATGATTGCTGTCCATGTCACCTAGCTCAAGATTCTTAAACGTGTCCAGTTCAAGTGCTACGATGTGGTTTGATGTGTTTCCATCGTTGGTTCGGTTAAAAAGTCCTAGGTGTTGAGAAGTTGATGCTTCGGTGACTGCTTTCGATGGTGCAAGGGCGAATGACATGCCGTGGAAAGCGTATTGTGGGTCTTTTGGTATCATTCCGAACACAAACTGACTAGAGAACGAGTAAGCATCACCCGTGGTCGAGTTTTTGAACCGGAACGGGCGAGAGTAGAAAGTGTGACCCACACCAGACTCAAGCGTTTCTTTGGTTCGAAACACTTGGCCGTCTGGTTGGATTTCTCGAGCACCCAAGAGTTGTGAATCATTTGAGTTTTTGTACACGAAATTAAAACCATTGTTATCTGTTACTACACTTCCCGCGAACAGAAACAATATAGTTCCTGCTCGCAAGAACACTAGTAACAGAATATTGGACTGGATCAAGATCATGGATAAATTGGTTTTTTTATTTTTTGGAGATTTTTGGGATTTTGATTTAGATCGGCGGTTGGTAAAGGAATCTATCTAAAACAAGAGAAATGAAAGATACAATTTGACCTGTCAATTCCCCCAACGCAGACAATTTGGATTTATTTGCTGCAAATGGAAGGAAAATATTATCAATTCGAATTTAATAACATATAGATATAGATGTTTTGATAACTCCAATGATTAAATAACAACTTTAAAATACAAGGCATTAACTTTTATAGTCTATTTTAGTGACCATATTATCTTAAAATACAAGGAAAATGTTTTAGTCTATTAAATGTTTTTATTTTCTTGTTTGTACTAATACATGGATTAAAAAATAATAATAAAGTTCTGACACGAGGGTGGATAATTAATTTCGTAATCATAGAGGAGTAGGTGGATACAATTATTGTACCTTGGAATAGAACAAGGGGATGATAACTGTAGTCGGAGGGATGCCGTCCCACTCCCTTTAGTCTTATAAACAAAAAAAAATTCCATCCATAATATGTATTGCTTTAAAAAGTTATACGTTATGTAGTAACAGACTAACAACTTGTATATTGTTATGGATAACAAAAAAATAATGTAAATTTATCACTCCTTTAGAATAATCTTATAAGAATAATAAAAAAAATTATATATATATATATACAACCATATATACGAGGAAAATGGATTACTGAATACGAGGAAAATGGATTAGTGAATGACTAGATGGATGTCCGCACAATGTGACGGAAAAGATGGTGGCAGCTATTGGTGGTGGTGGGGGCGGCAGCGAGTAGTGTAAGTAATTAATGTAAAGGTGGTAGTGTAAATATTAAAGAAGTTAAGAGATAAATGGTGTAAATTAATATGGGTATTATAGATATATCAAGTGAAGATGTTTAAGTAAATAATGGTAAGGGGCATTTTAGGTAGATTAGTTCATTATTTGAGAATTGTGTGTGTAGGGGGGGGGATGCATTATAAGGGAACTAGACTCATGCCCGCGCGATGCGAGGCCGATGGTGGTAGTAGCGGCGGTGTGGCGGTGACGACGACGGTTGGTGCTAGCGGCGACTGGTTGTGGTAGCGACGGTAGCGAGTAGTGTAGGTTATTGATGTAAAGATAACTAATGTAAAAGGGATAGTTTAGTTATTATAGGAGTTGAGGGATATATGTCGTAAATTATTTCATTAAGGGTATTTTTGTTATACCATGTATGTTAGGTAGAAAATGATAAATCCTCCTAAAAATCCTTCTAACTATGTGATCATGAAAATTGGTAGAATCAAAGGATGAGATCAAAAGAAAGAATTAGTGGATTACACTTGACATATAGTATTGTTAGGAGGATTTTTAGGAGGAGTTTTTAAGAGATTTATCATTCTCCATGTTAGATGGTAGGTGTGTTGAATGTAGATGGATAATTTAATTAGATCAACCCTGTTTTTTTTTATTAAAAAAAAAAAAGAAAGAAAATGATGCTTTATATAGTAGTACATATTAGAAACATAACTAATGAGGATCTATATATACTTACTACCACTAAACTAAGTCAATTCTTTTGCCACTTTCGGGTTGATATCACTTATTGTTGATTTACATATCCTCTTTGACTCGTGATGATTGTTGAAAATGATCCAAATAACAATGGAAGAAACAATTGGATTTGCGGAGGGCTAGAGCTGCTAGAGCTCAGGGAACCATTAGGTCTTGGCTCTTAGGTAAAAAGCTCATATCATTGTCAATGCCAAACAGGAGTAAAAAATAAAATAAAAAATCAACTTAGTCAAATTTGATCGCAAACCCGAGAACTTTTAAGATGTTTGAACATAATGATTTAATGTTCATTTTTGTTTCTATTTTTGGTGTTTCCCATTACATCACTAGGTTAAAATTTCCTTCTAAATAATTTGGACTCTTTTTAGAGTAACCTTCATGGTACATATTTTGATCTATTATGCCCGGATTTTTTTCTTCTAAACAAATCTGCTTAAAACCATATACATAAGTATCCTTATGAATACGTATATACACGATAGGTCCAACACTTATACATACTCAAAATGATCAAATGAAACTGAAAGCTGGATGCAACCAATGCGGCGTATCACCCTTGGTAGGCGGCACATTTAAAAACACTTCAATGCGACGCATTCCAACTTGTTACCTGCATACACAGACTCAAACTTGGCACTACCCATCCATAAACAAAAACATATAACATATGAGACTTTTGTTAAAACCTGCATTCAAGGTTGCGGAAGTCGCTAGGCGCTCCTAGGTCGATCGACTGGGGAGTTGGGAGTACTCGGGTCTATGCGGGGAATACTCGGGGGGTCAAAGCGGTCAAGTCGGGGAGTATTCGGAATAATCGGCTGACTCGGGTCGACTCGGCTCCCTACCTTGTAGCGAGTACTCGGGGAGTACTCGGCTCGACTCGAAAAGTTTTGCAACAGTGCCTGCATTTCGTCCATAATCAAGAACTAAACCATGTTTACAACAATTTTTGTTAAACACTTTCTAACTAAACCAACCCATTTAACTTTAATAACAAAATTGGGTTTATTCTAAAAAGTTTAGTAGTCAATGGTAATTTAAAAGGGGACACTTGCAAACCCATCCGCAAGTGCAATCCATCTCAGTCCTTCCTGACCTTGTCATCATGTTGCTCAACCTTAGGCCTTGAACCGCTTGGACCTATAAAAATAACACTGTCAATAGGGTAAGCACAACGCTTAGTGAATATATAGAAATTAAATATACAATTTACTGTCATACTGTACACCAGACTACTATAAGGTACATGGAACTGCCATGATGTACATAAAACTGCGATAAGTACATCGAACTGTCATGTAGAATATAAAATTGTCATAAGGTACATCGAACTGCCATGATGTACATAAGACTGTCATGATGTACATCAGACTGCCATAATGTACATCATAAAATCTGCATATTTTATATGGATCCATACTGTTATAACATATTCTGCCTTGGTAACACCTTAACTATCACATAACAAAGTTAACACATAATCACATATAATTAACAAGGAAGGACTACCACAAATGCTGCCAATTGCACAATCATATGAAATCTCATGCACGTATGGAAATTCACACACGATCGCTTTCGAGCTCTTAGCACCTAATCTAATTCCATATGAACCAATGAACACTCTTACAAAAACCTTGTATTCTTATCAAGAGTTTTTGCTTACTGTATCTTTTATAAAATGATTGTATAAGTTATTTTTGTATGGAAGTCCATTGTTATTTTTATGTCTCTATAGATTTTTTTTTTGGAAGAAAGTTTGAAAAACCACTTCAAATAATGAATATAAATAGTTTTTATAATTTGAGTCGAAAGACTTATGTTCTATCATTCTCTTTTTCTATCATTATTAGAATAGTACCTTCACGATGCGATGGGAGCGACATAACATCTAGAATGACACCTCTGATGTTTGAGATGATAATGGTTTTAATGTTTTATAAACATGTGTCTGTTCTTGTGTCAATGACCTCACCAATTTGTTGGGTTCAACTTTCAAAACAGACCTCTGGTACTGTAGCTCATCGATAAGCAACCTGTTACCGTTAAACAACCCATCATTATTTGGTTTAGGCATGTTATCAATACACCTGAAGGATCTACCGTTGCTTTACAGAAACTCCTCAATATCGGACAAAGCAGAGTTAAGTAAGGAGTTGCTCGGTCAAGAGTTGCAAAGCTGGACATACGAAAAAGAAGCCAACAATAATGAATTTCAAATAGAAACAACAATAGTAATTAAAAATCTAAATGTAGAATTGGACACTACTAAATGGGAATGAACATACATGGATACTGAAATCGAATGCGCTCTCTGAATAATGTCAAAAAGTTGAAATTCACTTCCTATATTTATAAAAATCAGGCATTTTTAAGTTGATTTAGTTATCCTAACCAAACTTTACCCATATACACAAATCATTACTGGCAACTAATAACAAAAAAATCCTTAAGCTGACAATTCATGCATTAGTGTAAATAGCAGTACCACTCTTATACTATGAGCTAGTAAGAGAGTATGATGATCCTAAAAAAAAGTATTTGAATGAATCAAAAAATATAAACATAAAGTAGTCAATAATCTTTATATAATATAATCTCAGAATTTATAGTTAATCGATCAAGTATGTAGAACCAGAACAAAGTAACTTATTTAGACATGTCAATGAGCAACTTATTATAATGAATTTAGTAACGGGATTCAAAGAAAAAGATAGTATCTAAGTGAATTTCAATGAATTTAAATAGGGAAGTTGAGAACCCTAAAATTGAAATATGAAAAACCTCATAACTGGAAACGGAAGATTGATACCTGAAATGGATTAATTAAGAAACCTTTCCATCTAACCGGAACATCCAAAACACTCGACGAGTAATCATCAAAAAAACCCTAAAACTCCTAATCTAAAACTCGCCATCAAATCTATACTAATGTAGAGACAACGTTATAAACTTCGATAAGAAATTTGATTCGACAGATATTGAAATCGCATTTTTTTTCAGATTATAAGAAGGTTGAGATGTTTTTGATGGTGTGGGGATGTTGAACCGTTTCAGGGAGAAGGAGAAGGTGGAGTTTCGGAATATATATATTTTTTTAATTATCCTTGTTTTTTTTTTTTTAATTATCCTTGTTTTTTTTAATGTTTTAATTATCCTTGTTACCGCTCCGATTTCATTCAAATAAAATACATTGGGTAGCATGGGAGAAAGTTACCGCTTCGATTTCTATGGGTGGTCTCTGCCTTTCTCGGCTGGGGGATGTCAATATTGCACTGCTGTCCAAATGGTTCTGGAGAGCAAAAGTCGATCCCAATGGCCTTTGGTCTAGGGTCATTTCCGCGATTCATGAATCAAGTAGATGCTGGTCGATTTTGCCACTGAAAAAAGGCGTGACTGGGGTTTGGTGTAACATTGTTCGGGCTATTTCTAAGGTGGAGGTGTTAAATGTTAAGTTAAACTCAATATTCAGAGGGGTTTACGGGAACGGTAACAGTGTTAGATTTTGGCTAGACCCGTGGGCTTGCGACTCGCCTCCTAAAGATGTGTTTCCCCTGGTTTTTAAAAAAGTGAATGATAAAAAAGGCCTAGTTAGTGATTACTATGAGCCGGACCAGAATTGTTTTGCTGAGTTTTTGGGGTTAAACGGGAGCTCTTTCTCGACTCTGGAAAACATTGAATGGGGTAACTTGAAGTCGATATTGGAGCCTATAAAACTTAATGGAAATAGGGATAGATGGGAATGGTTAGGAGGTAAGAAAGATGGATTTTCGGTGAAGAATGTTAAAAAATTCTTGGGTAGCGGTCGAGATTTCAGCAGCAACTTCAGGTTCTTGTGGGCTAAATGGGTGCCTAAGAAGGTAAACATCCTCATGTGGCGGGTGGGTTTGGATAGGTTGCCGACTATTTTGGCCCTGAAGAAGAGGAATGTCTCGTTTAACAACTCGGTATGCGGTCTGTGTGGAAAGGAAGATGAAGATGCTGAGCATTTGTTTTGCTCCTGTGAAGTTACTATGGAGGTTTGGCAGTTAATTGGTGCATGGTGCAAACTACCTGTGGTTTTCCTGTTTTCAGCTGCTGATCTTTTCGAGCTTCATAAGAGACCCGGGTTTTCTATCAAAGTGCAGAAAGTGGTGCAAGGTATCATTTTTACTACTTGTTGGGTCGTTTGGAAAACGAGGAACGACATTCGTTTTTCGAACGGGAAGGCAAATATTGATCGAATGGTTCAAGACGTGAAGATGCTTGGTTTTTTGTGGTATAGGAATAGATCAAAAAGTTGTAATATGACGTGGGAAGATTGGTATAGTTTCAATCTCTTGTAACTCAATTTTGTTTGGCCACTCCACTAGTTGGTGGTAGTGTGCAATTGTGAATAATAGTAAACTTTCAACAACAAAAAAATTATCCTTGTTAACATATGATTGACGGGGAAGATTTGGGGGGTGTTTGGCCTAGCTTATCAATTTTGGCTTATGTTTGCAAAATAAAAGCAACTTATTGCTTATGTTACATAAGCTTATAGATTATTTTTTTGTGTTTGGATTGGCTTATGTTGCTTATGGAGCTTTTGAAAGGAAATTCCTTCATTATTGCAATAGATGCTAAAAAAGCTTCCTAAAGTTAGCTTCTCAAAAAGAGCTTATATAAGCTTAAAAGCATAAGCTTACAAGCTCATCCAAACACTTAAACTAGCTTATTTCAAACAAAATAAGCCAAAAAAGCTATAAGCCATCCCAAAAAAGCTAAAACAAACACCCCCTTGGTAAAGAAGGGGAGAGGCTGCCACCTGTCAATTTTATAAAAAAAAATTTATTACAGGGACTCTCTTTTATTAGAGAGAAAGATTATCTTATTGGTACATGTTATTGCCATGTTTATTTACGAGCCTTAATGACTTTTTTCACTTTCTAAGATCAATCTTTATGACTTTGAAGTTTACCTAATTGACTTATTCTTACAGAGAAATTTCTGAGTTAGTTTACCTTGACTCAAGATCAATCTTTGTGACTTTGAAGTTTGATGACTTCATATAAGGTATGGCAATGATTCTAATGTGATAAAGCATGAACCATTCCATCCAACTAAATTTGTTTAATTACCGTGTGTATTTAACTTTTAAATATTTATTATTGGATGTACCCGAGTATATGTAGAAAACCATATAAGCCGTCACGTCTAATGTCATGTTGTCGGTTTGCAAATTTTTAATTGGTCGGGTACATCAAATTACAAATATTTGAAAGTTACTACCAACAATAGACAAAATTTTAATTGAATATACACAATAGACATACGTGTATAATTGACTAAATTTTCAAACATTTATCCTTTTTTTAATGACAACTTTTCGAACCATGAAAGAATTCTAAGTGGTTCGATATTTCATGTAGTCATCCTTTCAATAGTTTTGAGCACAATCGGTGTTGATATCCTTGTCTGCTTCTACATTGCAAATACCGGTCTATCAATTTTCGTCGGGTAGCACCATTTGGTTATAACGCTTGCATTTTAGGCAGGGGCGGAGCCATGTATACCCGAGGGGTAACGGTCGCTACCCCTGAACTTTTACCCCGTAGTTGAAAAAAAATTTTTTTTTAACGTTTTTCGTATTAGATTTCGTATTTCGCTACCCCTGAAACAAATTTTCGCTACCCCTAAGCAAATTTTCGTATTTCGCTACCCCTGAACTTACCTCCTAGATCCGCCACTGATTTTAGGACCGTTTATTTTTGAAATTTCAAAGTTTTGTCTTAGTTGTGAATCACTTATTTTAGAGTAGTTACATTTCAGCGTGCTTTCTTATTATATTTTACCAGCTTCTTTAAATTTTGCTTTGTTGAAACGTTTATTATTAATATATTTCTTGTTTTTCAATTAAAAACAATGTAGTTTAACGCATTTAGATCATTCTCAACTCATCACTTTTATCACCTATAAAAAATGTTGTCACGTCACCATCACATTTTCATCACTTTACTGACTTTTTTTTTCCCAATGCATCACCTTCAAATTGGACTCAACTTTTATTTAATTGTACACTTTCAATACCCACCATACGCAATCAAAATATTTTAAAAAAACAAAAAAAAATGCATTGACCTCCATTGGTGATCACCAATTACTCCACCACCGACCCACCACCAATCGCCTCTAATCCTTTACCGACACCCCCCCCCCCCCCAAAAGAGCCGGCTTTCACCTACGCAAAAACCGATTCCTTGGATGGTCTCATCGGTCATTTTGGAGATACATAAATGATTTTACTTGCCATTTCAACATGAGTAGTGATAAATCTACAACAACTTTTAGTCATATACAACAAATATACATATTTTATTTTATAGTATAAACCAACTGTATAAAACATATATTGTTGTAGATTGCTAAAAGTTGTTGTAATTTATCACCCCACTTTCAACATTCCATGTATCAGTGCACTCATCAATAACAACAAACAATTTTCCTTCATTTGGATCTCAATTAAATGGCTTTGATCGAATCAGTAACCTAATCTGTGACTTAATTTTGATACCAAAAGCTTGTTAGCTTGTTATTATGATTATAACATAAGGATTTTGAATCTCACGCTGATGATACACCCCTCCGGATACACGGAGGGTAGCTCGTCCGCAGCCTATACTACATACTAATGAAGCCTCAATTAAAGTCTTAACAGTTAATCATGGAAAGAATACTCGCTTCATATAATCACGGGATATCCGTATCCCTTACAATTTAGCTAAATACAAATGATAAAACCAAATCACGGGAGAAACTTGGATATACATTAGATACCAAAATAATAGGACTTGGACTCTTAACCGACTTCCTCTCCAAGGTTAAATCCTTCTCCTATAAAAGGAGAGGTTGATATCATCTGGAATGTGTGACATACTCTGACAAAACACATATTATTTGATTCAAGGGGTAAAGAGGCATTGCCCTACCGTAAGGGAATCGCTATTGAACCCCACATTCTTTTAAGTCTGCCTCGACGGAGCTCGTAGCAAAGTCTTCGTTCTAGACGCGGTTCGGTGTACAATCAATTGGCGTCATCCATGGGACCATACTGATCAAACTCACAAACCCACTACCAAAACCACAGAAAGATTCACAAAACCAACCCTAGAACATGGCCAATCCAAACACTCCGCCAGTATTCAATGGAACCCAAACATCAGCTCCTCCTCAGACTACCCAGCCTTAGATCTGAACAGGACCGTGGGGACCACTCCAGTAACACCGGCCCCAGGAGTCCATCCCCCAGGAATGAATTATGCATCAACCTCTGTCACGGCGCCTCCGCTATTTAACGAAGCAAATGTCCGCCAGAATTATGATAGCCTTTTGAATACAATGAGGCACCTCCAAGAATCAGGAGCAGTGGGGAGAACTGGTTGGACCCTTAACTTCGACGCAACAGACAATGAATGAGATGCAGAGACTCTACCCCATCGATCCAAAGAAACCCCCGTAATCCTGGTTCGATGCAACATGGCGAAAACCATTATTCCAATCCTAACACCTCGAATATCACCCAAACACAGCCTCCTCCGGCTATGTTTGTTAATGCTACTAACCAAAATTAGCACCCTGAATTCACCCAAAGTTATGCCGCAACCGCTCCCCAGAGCAATTTTAATTCCACCCAAGCTAACGCGAATAACATTTCCCAGGGTCATAATCACCTAGCGCAGCCTCATGTAGGAGTTACCCAAATGGACGTCGGGGGATCTCAATCCTACTATGCAGCCAACCTCAATACCCGACTTCCTAACTAAAATAATGTCCCAAAGCTACAACTTTCCTCCCCTAGGCTACCAGAACTATAATCCACCTTATACACAGTCTCCTCCAAATACAAACACGGTTTCACCTCACTATCAGCCTGGCCAAGGCAATCCCTTCAGAACAATATTTGAAAATTGGGATAGTGGATTTCAATATCCGAATACATATCTGAAATTTCATATTTTTGAAGTTTGGATATCCGAATTTTAAAAAAAAAGTATCTGAGATATTTTCGTATATTTTTTGGATATTTACGGATGTTGAAAATAAACTTTTTCGGATATTCCGGATATTAAAAAAAAGATATTGATATTTAAAAAATAAAATAAAAAATAGACTTTTCGGATATTTTCGGATATCCGAAGCTATCCGAATTCGAAATTTCAGATATCTGACTTTTCTGATAAAATCGGATCGGATTTTTAGATAGGGGGTTCGGATACGGATATTTTTGAACACCCATAATATGTACAACCCTTTCCACTTATCTGCTTCTTATTAGTTCAAGTCAATTCGTGGTCAACCAGCAAACAGATTTTGGAGATTTTTTTTAGGATAATATTTGTACTACGGGTTTGGGTGCTGCTACTCTCACAGATATGGGATTCAGTGTGTACGTTTATTAAACTTCAGGGGCAAGTGAATTTTTATTCTTATTAATCATTTACATTACGGACATTACCGTTTTTTTCTTTTTTGTAAAACAGGTCTACAAACACCTTTTCCAATTTGTCTATTTCAATAAATTTCTATGTTTTTAGGGCTATTCATGGGAATGTATGTACATGATAAACTTGTTGGATTTCTTTTTTAACAATAAATCTATTTTATTTTTCAAGTCCTGCAAACTGCCCAATTAGATGTCACTGCAGGCTCGATCACAAACATACTAAATCGAACATTCAATAATAATAATAATAATAATAATAATAATAATAATAATAATAATAATAATAATAATCTATTCTACTCCTATAATAACACTAAGAAGCACCAATAACAGGGATTAAACTATGGTCTTCTCCTAGAAGACAATAGCTTCTACCAAATGAGTCAACCTCACATTGCTTATTGGATTGATTTGATTTGTAAATACCTACCAATATACTAAAACATGATTAAGAGATCATTTGATCAACAAGTGGCGTTTTATTTAAGCGACACATGTCTCTTTAAATCCATTTTCAAGAATCATACTTTTTGGATACAAATAATAATTAAAGTTTTAATTTATTAATTAGTATATAGATATAGATATATATATATATATATATATATATATATATATACCTAATATAATTAAAACTCTTATAATAAAACTTCTATTATATTCATTGTTACAATAACGATCTATTTCCATCGTTATTCTTATTTCGGTGGTAATTTATAATTTACAACATTTTGCTATTTATAATTTATAATAATGTATTAAAATAAAACTTATTTATTCTAATACATAGGATATGTTAAATTAATTAATAAATAACAATAAAATATATATCTTTCTAACTTATAATTTAATATTACTTATTATTCATCTACTAATCTAACTAAAGGTGCTTCAAATTTTAAAAACACGAATCATATTTCACCATCACCACTTTAGATTAGGTCATACCACTACCAATATGAACAGTAATATTAAATCTTGACCAATACTTTTATGATACATGTTTCACATTATTACGCTACCATTGAAGAGAGCAAATGCATGTGTCGAAGCATATTCAAATTTTACTTTTTTTCAAAATAATAAATCTATCGTACGATATATAGTAAATCCTACACCGTAAGGGTATTAAGACTAGTGTGTATATATATATATATATTGGTTCGGTTACCTTTAGAATATTTACAAACCTCTTGTCTAACTAACCTTGATATAGACAGTGACGAAACTTGAGAATTTTTGTATGAAAGGCCAAAACTCTTTAAGAAAAATGATCGGGGAGCGCCTTATTACATATAAATTTTATCAATGAATTACTAATAAAACTACATTAATTGGCGAAAAAATCAGGACCGGGGGGTGGGGGGGTGGTAACTAAAACAATATATATATCTATACTCCCGTATAAAAGGGAG
>JAOEHQ010005658.1:0-17742 GCA_025447715.1 Asclepias incarnata
TCTATACATACAAACATATATCTATACATATAATTTTTTTTCCCAGATCTATATATACAAACATATAATACAAACAATATATATACAAACATATATATTTTGAACTGTAACCACTTTCATCTTCATTGATATATACAAACATATATCCATAATTTTTCAAACTAAAATACAAAAGATCAACTAAAATACAATACAATATATATATATATATATATAACAAATCATGAATCTTGCCCCACAATCACCTTTCACCGCCAATCTGACCACCGCTGCACCACCGTCACCCATCGCCGCCGACAG
The DNA here is from genome assembly GCA_025447715.1 of Asclepias incarnata. Taxonomy (NCBI): domain Eukaryota; kingdom Viridiplantae; phylum Streptophyta; class Magnoliopsida; order Gentianales; family Apocynaceae; genus Asclepias; species Asclepias incarnata. Next base: position 301 of record JAOEHQ010005658.1, read on the forward strand.
CCTCGAACCAACATGGTGTCGGCATCCAAAAAAGTCTTCGGTTTCGATCTGAGGGGAGAGAACCAGAAATCCCACCGGAAAGCATCAAGCCAGAAATCCCACCGGAAATCCGACAGCGACGGTGTCTATATATATAGATCGGATATATATATATAAATCGGATTTACCGGCGGCGGAGGGAGTATATATTTTCAGGCTATGACCAAAACCGGCGGCGGCGGGAGTATATAGATCGGACATGGGTTCATAATTTCATATATCCCCCCACTTGGGATAAAATGTGTTTTCTTAGTTTGCTGTTAGAAAGACCAATAATCTGACCCCACTAGTTATATTAGAAAGTAAATTTAGGGTTTATATATATATATATATATTGGTTATATATAAAGTGTGAATAAAAAGGGGTAACGAACTTTTATTTTTGTATATGGTGTTTAGTTAAAATAGGGTTTTTCTTGTTGATTCTTCTTTCTTGTTAAATTAATATTGAATGGGAATGATGATGATAATCAAAATTTGTTATGAGTGGTGGTGTTTTTCTTCTTTCATCATTTGCACAGTGATGGTTACACATTGATGATGATGATGATGATGATATAGATATAAATATAGAAATTGATGAGTTATTTACGTTTTTAGTTCTAAAGTAATGAAAAGACCAAAATACCCATCATGTACAGGTCATGTAACCTCTAATTTAACGTCCGTTAGTCATTTGGACTAAAAGTGTTGACGGAGCAAAGTTTTTTGGACTAAAACTGTAATTTTTGAAAGGTAGGGACGAAACCTGCAAGCTGTATACCACGACAGGGACGAAAATTGTAATTAACTCTAAAATTAATTGAGTTAGAATATAAAGTGCAGTAAACATTATAAATGGCTTTAGGGAAACAACAAACTCCCATCAGTCGCTTCTAAGAAATCATTTTCAATTGAGTTGGGGAGTGATATTCTCACAACACTATTTAGCTATTTACAATAATTTATGTTTTACACAGTTATATACTGTGCTGTAAAATTCATTTGTTGTAAGTGGATAAAAAGTATTGTGAAAAAAATGATTTCTTAGAAGCAACTGATGGGAGTTTGTTGATTCCCTAAAGCCGTTTATAATGTTTACTGCACTTTGTATTCTAATTTAATTAATTTTACTTCAGTTAAATTTTCCAATGGTGTCCGTATACTCAAGTTGATAAGTTAATATTAGGGCTGTCAATGGGTTCATATTCGGGTAGGCGGGTCGGAAATTTTTTACCCTAACCCGGCCCATTAAAAGTTCAAGGTCATAAATTTCAACCCTGGCCCACAACTTGTCAATCCGAACCTAATCCATCAACCTGAAAAAAATTGGGTTGACGGGTCGAGTTTCGAGTTGGCAGATCAAATAGGTTGGCGGGTTGATTTCAGGTCAAATAGGGCATATGGGATAGTGGGTTGATTTCAGGTAAAATGAGTTATGGGTTGTCATGTTGGTGGGTCGAACTATTATTAAAAATTATATAAACTTAAAATATTTTCGGTTTGACGGGTTGACCTGTTAACATGAAGGGTAAAGCCGAACCCGACCCGAAAAAAACCAGGTTAGTGAGTTGACGGGTTGACGGGTCGAGATTTCACAACCCTAACCCAGTTTTTATCGGGTCGGTTTCAGGTTGGGTTTCGAATTGGATCGAGTATTAACATTATTAGGCCTTTAACTATGTATGTTTTAAGTGAGTAAATATAAAATGTAGTAAATGCATATTTTTTTCAAGTTTTCAGAACAAATATGATATTTGCATCTTAACATGACAAAAGTTATAAGTTATCCCTTTTAAAAGGAAGGTATATTTGTTGAAAAGAAAATCTGGAAACTAAGGAGAGGAAAAATGCTATGTTTTTAGAAAATGCTTCATTTATTTATCCATTAACGATATGCTAGAATTTATTTATTTTACAGCAAAGACTCGACTTCTTGTGATCATAATTTATAAACAACAGATAAACTTTCAACTCTCAGACAAAAATGCTTATGTCGAAATCCAATTTAAAACACCAAATTATTAATTATCATAAGATCTTGATTATCCCGATTCTTGGTTGAATGTTAAATTTGATAACAAGTATAGCACAGTTGTCCCCCGTTCCCAAAACCACAGATGCTCAAAACACGGCGTAGGAATAACAAGAATGCTGAGATGAAAATCTTGAATCTCGCAACCCTCGTGTTGATACGTGCAAGCAAAAATAGAGCGTGATAACTATATTAGCTTGGGATTGGGTTCTAGTTGAGTTTTAACACCAAGAGATGTGATAGAAGATTATAACAAATTAAGATTGTTAAACCTTCCCTAACCAAAATTGTTTGGAAACATGATTGATAATTTGATACAGCTAGAGGTTATAAAGAACACGACCACACACTAGCATATGAATCAAATTACATATTTGAGTCTGCCTAAATCCAATTCACTTGCACGGTCATTCACCAGAAAATAACGAAAAATTAAATTTCATATGCTAAAACCAATATTCAACTGAAAGTAAAAGATCACGATACATTTGCAGTTACACTTGCATTAGAAAAGATGGTAAATTTTAAAAATAAAAAATAAAACAGCACTTAGCATACAAGACATCATTCATACAGGTAAGGGAGTTTTCCTTATGCAGACATCTAGAGACAGAACCCCATCGCGACGTGAAAAGTCAGACGGGACCATTAAATAATTCTTTGTGGGATTATGTTCAGACCACTTTCCATATGTCTGTGGAGCACATTGAAATGACAGAGTTGCCTCGTCGTTTTTAGCAGCCAGATGATACCCCAAAGAAGTTTTTAATGTGCTTGGACCCACACAATCAACATTAAAAGCTCGTCCGTGTTCTCGAACTTCGTGATTGAGAATGAAGATGACATTTTCATGTTGTTCTTGAAGAAAAATGTGTTTTTGATTAGTTTCTACACGAAGAATGAAAGTGGTGTTGTAGGTGAAACGGGTGGTGGTGGCTACATGTTTAACGCCGAAGTGTAGGTAGAGGTTTTTGGAAGAACCGGTAAAGGGGCATGATGGGTGAGGGCAAAAGCATGGAGCATGCGTACACATTATTTCATGCTTGTTTTTCTTACTGTAAGTCATATTCTCTTTGCAACCATATTGAGCATTTTTGCATGATATTGTGACTGATTCTATGACTTTTTCAATAGCTCGGCAACGGTTATAACCAATTGGCATGCAGCAAGAAGGACATTTTCTATGTATTTTAAGGCAGCACAAAGAGCAAGCTATGTGGCCGTTCTCACACTGCAATGCCAAAAACACAAAAATTGGCTGTCAAAAATTCTGTTTTGTAATAAACTAAACAAAATCAATGAATTACATTGCTTAATTTTGCTATACCAAAAATTTAATCTATTTCCTATTCTTGGGAAACTAATGCATAAATTCACTTTAGTTTATATTTTATACAATAACATTTTAGTAGAAAAGAAAACATGCATATTAGATTGTTCTTTTTAAAAGAGAAATATTATAGATTTTTCCTGATATACATACACAGGTAATAAAATTAGACAGACTTGCTCATAAGCTCTAAAGCATCATACTTTTGTTTTCGTTGCTACTGAAATGTTACCTCCACAATTTAATGTTCTTAGAAAGAAACCCCCTAAGCTTAAATTGTCGCCCAAAAATGCTACCTTGATTTTCTTTGGAGATATCATATGGATCCATGAAATCAACATGCAACCACAATTACATACTGGAAATCAAGGTAGCAACCAAGGTCTCTAGAGTTGATTAAGATACTTTTAAATGACGTATACTAATAGAAATATAATTTATAGACAACATATTTGTTACTTGTTGACAAAAAGGCCCATAGTACATAAATACCAACATAGATCGTTTTACTAGACGTCTTTTTCACTAACTGTGCACTGCCTGAAAAGCCCCAACGTGTCACGGCTGTAAGTCTACTCATGCTCATCCTTATAACATAAAAACCTACCAAGACAACTTGGAACCTAGCATTCTCAAAATTTTAACTTACACCTCAAACTACATATAGAGTACCTCCAGTTCACCCCTTAGTTACACCTCAAACTATGTAACTTGATTTCTTTTTTTAACTATTAAATAACTAACTAAAGTTTCTCTGAGTTTCTGACTTCCTTTCACTAATCTCCTTGAATCTATTAACAGTTGATCCACAACAGATATCAATTCAGCCTGAATATTGCATCTGTACTTCATAAGTTCATAACACACCAAAATTCATTGCAATAGCATCATTTATTGATTCAAAAGAATCCAGCTGCCAATAATCCTAAGTTCCTAACACATAAACTTCTACAGAAGATTCTATAGCATGTGTCTTTACTAAGATAGACATTAATCTATTACTGAGTGTTATTTATTCGACTTCTTGATGATGTTTGTGCTATAATAGGTGTCACAACAATCAACCTCTTATCAGTGGATGAATGCATTAAGATAATCTTGAACTGATACATTCTCGCAGAGCTTTAATCCTGCTGACAAAATATTTGCCAACAAAAAGGATCATAGTACATAAATACTAAGATACATCTCCTTGCAAATGGTAGTTGATGTCTTTCTCCTTGGAACACAAGGACTATTTAAAACCTACCATATGATACACTAAGTGAGAACTCCAACCTATATAGACCACCCTCATTGCATTGTTTAAGTGGGTGTTTGGGGTAGCTTATTAATGAGCTTATTAGCTTATTTCATTATGAAAACATAATAAGCCCAACCAAAAACTTCTAAAAGAAGTACTTATTAGCCTTTTGAAATACGAAAAATGGCTTTCAACACCTTGAATGTCACTTTTTACAAAAGCTAATAAGCTCATAAGCTACCTTTTAATAAGCTGCCCCAAACACCCCCGTGAGTCATCTTCTTCAAAGCTTGATTTATTTGTTTAGCTATTAGAGTAACTTTTAAGTTTTAAGTTTTAACTAAAGAATAGCCTTGACTCTATTATCAGTTGATCCCAAACACATACTGTTAAGACTACATATATGCATCACTAATTCATCACACGTCAAACACAATACTGGAGAACGAAAAATTCCCCTAATGTTTATTCTTAGAGAAAATGACCCAAATAGATGTATTGATGCCTTGATGGTGTGTTATCTTAATTTGGACAACCTCTTTAAAATTTACAAAACTAGAAAAAAATTCCATGTAAAATGGAAGGGATGCGAAAAGATGTAGTGCGCTCATCCAGTGACAAGTGGCACAGTTTTTAAAGGATTTCGCGGAAAAAAATGAATCTATGTGAAACCATGCATACATCCATGTAAATGGCACATGTGACATTGTGCCCACTTACTCTGCCACAACAAGGCTAAACAACACCTTTTAAATATGTATTTCAAAATAACTTTTACTTCATCAAATGGACAAACTGTTAAATCAATATTTTAACTAAGTTTAGATAAAAATTAATTGAGTTTGTGATATCAACAGTAAGTGGACATGCTGATGCTAAAATGTTGTTACGTGATAGTATAGCTTTTTATATTAAGTAAAAGTACGAATTTTAAATATGAATGAACTTGAAGTACATGTTGTCTATTAAACTTTTGTTACTCTCTTAGAATCTTAAGCGGGGTTTCATGTTACAACTATACAAATATGTTCCTTGGCCTACTAACATGTAAAAAAGGCTTTAAGCATTTAGTTTTTGTTATATCTATCTTCTTAAAACGGCAAAAGATGTTGAATATAATATTTGTAGCCAACAGACTATTGGAAAATGTTTGTTGAATAATAAGGTGAAAGTAAGGTAGCAACTACTACAAATGTTTTTTATGATGAATCAACGTGAGCTTTTAGAAAACCATCTAAACCTATTTACGCAGATGTATTCTTTTTATATAGGTCCCTTTACAACCGAGCCATGTGTCACTGCATGATTGGGCCATGTTATTCCTCATTCATTTACATGGAATCCTCCCCCAATTTACTCAAAATTTATGTCCAACTGGGAATGTTAAACATCTTGTCTAGCTTGAGATAACACACCATCAATACGTCTATTTAGGCAACTTCATTATTTTTATGGTGAAAGTTTGACCATCCACTTTCACAGAGAAAAAAGATTAACTACGATATAAAATTAAAGAACAACCAACAATGTGGTTAGCAAGCCCATACAGGCTACAACTAAAATAACCAGAATCATGGACACAAAGTTATGAAAAGCACTAACTGCCTAGAGGATTAGTGATGTCTAGACTGATATCTTGATGTTCACTAAAGATAGCAGCAGGAATTCATGAAATCAGAGTGCAACCAAAGAATACATGTCAGAGTGTCCCTATTAAGCTTATAGAAACTACAGAAAATATAATATTATTAGAATAAATTATTAGGACTGTACCATTAGAGCAACATCAAATTTCCATAGATTAAGATTTCTGGGTTCTAAAGAATGCTTAAACCAATCAACTTAATCAAAGATAATTTAGTACGTGACATCACTAAAAAAGATGGGATTTTGCTATCCATAACCCTTACGACTATGGTTGACATGCTGAAAAGTGTGGTACATAACCCTAAGGGATACACTTAGCAAAATCCGAAAAGGTAGTTGCTATTTCCATAGTCCCCTACTTACTTGCTACCCTTTATGGGGTCTGAGCTACAGAAGGTGTTACAACTTACAACAATCCAAATTTCTAGGCAGACGAATACATTAAGAAAGTTTTGACAGGCAGATTCTAATATAACTTCAAGTTTACCAACAAATATATTTCTAAACAAAAAGGCTCATGATTCCGAATTTCAGATATACCAAGATATAATTGATGTCTTTCTCCCTAACAAAGCACTGCCTTACTTGCCCAGTAGTTGCCCTATAGTGGAAAACTTAGTAGCACAATCCGAAAATTTCAGTCTGACAGTCAGCCCATCCTTCCCTTCCCTAGTAACATAAGTACATAACTCACAAATACAATTTCGAACCTGGAATTCTCAATATCTTCTTAACCTACACCTCATGAACTCAAACTCCTTAAAGACCGCCTCCCACTTCACTAGTAAGATATGTACTTAATATCTCGATTTTGCCTATCAACTATAACGGAGTACCTAAAACCTAAAAAATCCTCTCAGAGTTTCGAATTTCCTTTCACTAATCCCCTAAAACATTTTCAATATCATCATCATTCATTATCCAACAACAATTCAGATACCAACACATATCAAACACATCTACAACAAACAGATATACATACATAAATCCATATCTATACATACACACACACACACACACACACACACACACACAATAAAGATAACAATACCTGAAAAACCGGAGCGGATAACGGATCGAGACAAATCGGACAATCCAAAACATCAGGATCCGTCAATACAACCTGCAACGCTCCATTCGTATTATTAAACACCGGTTCCGTAACAATAGCCGGACAGTTATAAATCTCACTAAAGATCAAGGGACGCAGAACCTCATCCACGTCATCAACATCGTCATCATCATCATCTTCACCTTCATCTTCTTCACCATCAGATCCATCTTCATCAACTTCTTCTTCTTCTTCTTCTTCCGAACCGGATTCCACGTCATCAACCGTATTCAATTCGTGAGCATCAAGCGCAACTACAACATCTTCATCATCATCATCGTCGTCGTCGTCTTCTGCCGTCACAACAACACGGTTAGATTGAGACGGCGGTTCCGAGCAACGTGCACGTTTATAGGTGAGTGGAGCGTCTTCGTCTTCGTCACCTATCGAGAATCTCGCCATCTTATTATTTTTATTATTTCTATTATTATTACTACTTTCCATTGGATTGATTGAGATTGTGGTTAGTTTTGTATGTCTGTGTGGGATATTTTCACACACACGCACGTACAATATTTTAATTACTTTTAAACTTTTGAAAAATGATAATTACAATTCAATTGATTTTTACATGGAAAAAAGGTATTATATATTGAAGAAAATTTATATATAGTAAGTAATTTATTTATTCTATTTATCTATATGTATTCGATTCGGGTATGGACATGCAAATGACCTAGCTAGAAAATTCAGTATATTAGTCTTAATACAAGTGTGTTATCCAAAATAATTTATTTTGTTATTTACAACATTGATAATTATATGAGACATAAATTGAAAATTTTAATAATAGATGCTCCATATAACGTTAAATTCATAAAGTTAAATGCAAAAACTTGCACTTAATAATTAGTACAAATATAGATGTGAATCGTAATAATAAAGTATTTATAGATTGCAACAAAGTCATATTAAACAAGAAAAATGACAAAATCTATAGGAAGAAAATTTATAACAGTTCTTAGTCAAAAATCTAATTTAAATAAACATTGTTGTTATTATTCCACTAATTGAGATCCATACTCTTAGAGCCGGCAATTTAAACCCGTTCAAACAAAATTGGGTTATTATGGGCTTTTAGTTTAAACAATTGGGTAGTTTTGGACTATTTAATTTTATCCTACGGGTCTTATTGGGCAGGAAAAAAACAAAAGGATAAAAATACGGGTCATATTGGGCGATTAGAAGATCAGATATAACTAAGGTAAGGGGGGTTGGTAGATTAGGCGATCAGATGAATTTTCACAAGCTTTAATTCATTCAATCGCTAGATTCTAGAAACCGCTTGATAGATTATCCATTCACAATATTCATATGTCTGTGCAAACAATATAAACCGGTTGGTAATTTTTTTTTCACTTTACTTCAATAATTTATTATTATTATTATTAATCCAGTGAGTAAATAATAATTGTATTGTTTTTATTATTAGGGGAATATATATAACATGAAGTAGTTTGATAGGTGAGCAATTAAAGCTCCTCGAATTACGTCGAAAATTTTTATTATATATTAACCAGTTTTTGATGATAGAGTAAAACCTCTATAAATTAATACTCAATAAATTTATAACCTCGATAAAATTAATAATTTGTCCAGTCCCAACTTGAGAGAAATATTGTAAATTAACACTCGATAAATTAATAACCTCGCTAAATTAATAAAATATCCGGCTCAACATTATTAATTTAGAGGTTTTACTGTATTGAGTTGTGATTTTGTTTGTATATAAAGGATTGGTTGGCTTTAGGTAAAAATAATTGTATCATCTTAACGACCCATTTTGACCCGGGCCCGTTTTGACCCGAACCCAATTGATACTATTTTTAAAATTACCCGTATTGACCCGAACCCATTTTGACCCGGACCCGTTTTGACCCGTCACCCAACCCGACCCAACCCGTACATTTTGCCACCTCTACATACTCTACAACTTATAAACATTGTCCTTTGAAAATTAAGCGAGTCGCAAAGAGTCAACAAGAAAATTTGAAGAATATTCTAGAGGCGGCAAGGCAAAATGAGTTTATCGAAACGTTCAAGTTCCTTCAAACGCAAATTCTTGATGGTTTGAGTTGAAAGGATAGAAAAAGGATTGAAAAAGCATAGAAAAAGTTATGGGCGAAATTTGGTGATTAGTTTGGCGGAGATGATGACAACAATGAGGAGTGGTTTTGTTTACTAATGTTTTTTTTTAATTAGTATTAACGTATTTTTCATATTAATATAATGTTTTTTATATCTATTAATGTAATGTTTTAAATTTTATACATTATTATTGATGTAATTTTTATTTTTATTAATATAACTTTTTTTAATATAATGTTTCATTTAATAAGATATATATGTGTGTTTAATTAATTGATAATAGTTATATATAAAAAAGTGATGAGAAAATGAGGGTGTTCTTGGTAGGATATGCTCGTTTACAAGTGCTGACGTAACGTTAATATAACAAAACTAACAAGCAAGTGGACAAGGTCACCATTGAAAAACAAAACATCCAACTTTTATTACAATTAAGAGAGATCCAAACTTGAGAAGTGTTACAGGCCCGGCTTGAAACCATGAGTACGAGAAGGAATTATGATTGCAAACGTGACAAGTCAAACAACACTGAAGGCCAGACGGACAACTTAAAAACAGTTGTTTCATGAGATATCAGACAGCTTTTTACACTACGTCGTAAGCTCAATCGACTAGTAGCCAGCCATGTGTGCTACCAATGGTACCTACATAGATCCACCCATGCCCATGCTACTTCTTTTAGGCCTAGCAACTAGAACGTGAACAATTGTTCTCACGTTTGACTTGCTTTCAAGTCAAACCACTAAACATGACAAATGAGCTTGTTACTTGCTTTTAAAGCGCTACACATATACGGAGTAAACAATATGATCAAAACATATAACCGTGTAAAACTCATGAATCATAAGTTCATAACATGGCATGTCCTAAATAGGCATAATTAAGAACCCAAAACATCACACAATCATTCATTAGAAAGAAATCGCATAACATTGGTTTCCAAAAGCTACATTAACAATATCCTAATAACAACGCGTTAAAAGTCATGATAATTAGCACAAAAACACCTGGATAAGAAGTAAAAAACACTTTGCATACAAAACATTGTTCATACTCGTCATAGAGCCTTCGTTATGGACACATCTAGCGAAACAACCCCATTGTCGGACGGAAAATCCGATGGTACCATTAAGTAAGCCAACTTGGTTGTATGTTCAGACCATTTTTCATGTATCTTAGGCACACATTGGAAAGAGAGAGTTGCCCCCATGCCTTTAGTTGTGAGTTGATATACCAAAGAAGATTTTAACATGCTTGGTCCCACACAATCAATGTTAAAAGCACGACCATGTTCTTTAACTTCATGATTGAGGATAAAGATGACGCCTTCGTGTTGTTCCTGAAGAAGTATGTGCTTCTGATCTGTTTTTACAAGAGTGGTGAAACTGGTGTTGTAGGTGAAAAGAGTGGTGGAAGTTGCATGTTGATTGCCAAAGTGAAGGTAGAGGTTCTTGGAAGAATTGGCATAAAGACATGATGGGAATGGGCAAAAGCATGTAACATGGGGACACAATTTTTCGTGATTACGCTTCTTATTGTAAACCATCATCTCTTTGCAACCATTATGAGCGTTTTGGCATAGTATTTTGACTGATTCAATGACTTTCTCAATAGCTCGGCAACGGATATCACCAATAGGCTTGCCGCAAGAAGGGCATTTTCTTTTCACATTGGAGCGGCAATAGGAACATGCTACATGCCCATTCCTACACTGCAATGCCACACACACAAAAAAAAAACTTCGAATATAATAAAACCATAAAAATCACACACCTAAATCCTTCCAGATGATGATTGAAGTAAAGAATATTTTTTGTCAGTTTCAGTCTAAACAACATGTATTCATCCAAGCAGATATTGAAAACAGAGAAATAATTTATTTATTTTTACCAATATACGAGTTTCACACAAAACCAATGTGCATCCCTTATCGTGACTTAATTGGTGTTGTGGAAGACAAAGGGTTGTTAAGTTTATGAATCCCTGGCCGATGTCATATGTTAACCTTCCATAGTACAAAGATTGAAGGAAAAAAAGAAGAAGAATCAATAACTACGTTGGTTAGAAAATTAAAGTATACGAGTAAACTAATCAATAAGCTTTTCACAAAGATTAGACTATTAAGAAAAGCTTAACCTTAACTATCAGCTTTTATATACAGGGAATGGAGCTAGTAGGGGACTAGGGGTGTTTGGACTTTGTCCTCCTCCAACTACCCCACTTTCCTATATAAATTTCATCTTATAGCTCAAATTTAAAAAAGAAATTCTACAATCGACCCCTCTTAATAGTCAAACAATCAACCATGAAACTATATCATAAAACATAAGATAATAAACCAACAAATTCTATACATCCATAGTTTGTTGCTCGTCTTTTACTTAATTTACTTGATTCATGTATGAAATCAACCCCACAACGTTAAATCATGTGTGTCAAATCTAAATTTTTTTGTTATATAATTTTTGATTTAATATTGTTCCCACAATTACTAAGTTGAAATAATTTGGCATTTTTAATATGGAAATTGATTGATAGGCTAGCTTACCAGATCAATATACCATGACTTTGCATAATATATAATTGTAGAGTACATACACTATAAAAGTATAAAACCGGCACTTGTGTCTATAGATATACAGTATGATAAAATTGTACGTGTATATAGATCAAGCTAGCTAGCTTTGTTGTTTAGGTAGAAAGAGAGCTGCGATAGTAGTAAGTACCTGGAAAACAGGGGGAGACAAAGGATGGAAACAAATCGGACACCCTAATACATCAACATCTGTCAACACTAGTGTCGTTGCTTCATTCGCATTATTCTTTTCAGACATCGCCCTCCTTTTGCGCAGTGTTGACCTTCTCCAGGTCAAGGGGGTGTCTTCATCATTGAAGTCGGAGTGGGAGTTAGAGTCGGGTATTTCTATTGGATTATTATTAGTGCATTTTTTAATCTTCGTGTCTGACATCGCCCTAGTTTTTCGCGTTTTTTTTTTGTGGGATTAATCCTAGCTAATAGATGTTTCAGGATGCTCGATCTTGTTTAACTTAGTTGACTTAGCTCTCCCCACGCCCCCTTTAGGTGTGTTCAGTGCATTGCACTAAAAGTTAAACAAAATCCCCATCAGCCAAAAACTTCTTCAAATAAGATAAAGAGTCAAAGCATATTCTTTCAAAGCCCCAACAAAATGTAGTACACTAATTAGAGTGATTGGCAGTGGTGTTTGAACTAGCATTTGTGGTGTTAAATTGTAAACTTTAGATACATTTTATATTGCTTCTAAAGTGAAAAGGGTTTAAGTGAAACTTGTAATTAGATCTATATAAACCCTTTGCCAATACATTTGTAAACAAATCTTTCCCATTAATCACAGATGACATATTAACACACACTCAACCCTAAATCACCATTAATTCACAATTCAAGCTCTATACTTTACACTATAACATTCCAAATATAACCCTTTAACAAAAACATGTAAAACCATTCATTACATATTGTACATTGGACTATGCAAAGCAATGTACAGGTCACTAATGTGTCAACAAGTTGTATGTTTTTCATGGTAATTTGCAACTTTTGTACGTTGCATATGATACAAGTTACAAATTACAATAGCATGGTTGAGTGTGAACTTGTCCTTCACGTCACCGTATTTAGACTATGTTCAAGTTAGGAATGGATTCTCCCACTTTTTGGTCTTGGAGATACTTCTCGAAGCAGTCTTTTTACCTTTAGATAGAGATGATGTTGTCTCTATCTCACCTCCTTATACTCCGCTTATGATGGGGTACACTTGTATTTGTTGTTGTGTATATCCGGATGTACATTGTATTCTTTAGCAAACAAAATGGGGACAATTCCTTAAGGTAGAGCAGCCTGTTGATTACAATATCAACCATATATGCATTTTTCAAACTACGATCCGTACTCTCATTAATAAAATGAGTTGAAGCTTAAAAATATTTGATTTTATAAAACATCATTTACGTCTTTTCCTACAAACAAATTAGACTGAAGTTTAGTAATTTATGAAAAACATGCTCTAGTCATGACTAGGTATCAATAACGGATTTTGAACCATTTTATTGGAGGAGCAAAAATATAAAGATTTTTATTTGAAGGGACTAAAGTAAGTTTTTATTAAACTATATAGTATAATTTGTAGATTTATATGCAAATTTAGATATAATGAGACAAATTTTGGGGGGAGGCCACAACCCCCCTTGGTCCTAAACCTTGCTAGGTATTGATGTCTCTTTATGAAAATTAACATTATACACGCACAATGTAGTGAGGTTGAAATTTTCTACTCCAACTTGTGCATCAATTCATCATCACAATAATTAGTTAAGGTGGTTGCGTTTTTGTGCCTAGTTACGAGGGATCTATACCACATGGATAAAATGTGCTTTTTTTTAACATTCATTTTTATTAATAGACAACTAGCAAGATGCTAGTAAAATTACAACGGTTAATTACAAAGATTAGAAACTAATGTTACACCAATTTGACAATTAAGACAGGGTGGGTTTGCTCGATTAGTTAACCATAAAAAGTTTGTGGTTTTGATTTCCTTAGTAGCAAAACGGATGGATAGATACTTGCTTGAGAAGAGACAGTCATTACGCAATTTCCAGATTGTCAAGCAATATGAGAGAATGATGAGATTGATGTATTTGGACTTTCCTAGATTGATTGCGAGGTCTTCATGGAGTTCAAACAGTTCTTTTGCGTTGGATGGTTTTCTCATCAACACTCACCCTAGGATGTGGAACATTTAAATCACATTAGCAAGGTATACTCGTTTTATATCGAGGATTGAAACCTAACCTATCCTTAGAAAGATATAGATGGACTGACTCATGTGAAATTTTTAGTCATTCATGGGATCCAAAAGATCACCGGAGGTGGGTGGGGGTTCGACGGTTCGTGGCTCTTATTTTATCCAAAACCTATATCTACTAATGTATGGATTTTATTTCATTTTGGTAAAACTTGTTTAGATTCAGACTTTACAAAAAAAAAAAAAAGAGGAAGTTAATAACTGTTGAAAAATTAACATTTTTGTGTACTTTAAATGAACAACAAATATTATTTTTTTTATGGGTTTTGCTAATGACAGCCCTAAGGGCTGTCATTAAGAATAATCATGTGCATTAATTACACTCAAATTTTCCTTTTATATTAAAGATTTTAATGAATTCATCTTATTTAAAAGAAAAGTTTGACTGTATTAAATGCACAAATCAAGTGTATTAATTAAAATCATATGGATACACCACCGCCATGCATTAACCACGCCTCACAACAAAGATTTGCAGTAAACTTTGATTCAAAAGAAGGCCGCGTGAAAGGTGACCGTTGGTAATATTTTAATATGTTTGTGAGGTGGGTATAAGTGGTATGAGTGAGTGGTGAGTGAGTGGAGTGTTGCCAATGAAAATTGTAGTGAATGGTGGGTTAATGGAGTAGCTGAGGTGGCGTAAGGGGATTGATTGGGTATGAATGGTGGAATATTTATGAATTAAGGGATGCCAATGCTCTAATGGATGAATGGAGAATGAATGGAATGGAATGGAATGGATGGTGTGAATTTTTTTAAGGTTTTGAAATTTGTTGGATAAAAAAAAGATAGATAGATGAAAGATATTCAGGGATATGTTTTTTGGAAAAACCAAAATGATCTAGACAGTGTAAAAAGACGATGTTGCCTCTCACATGTTTGACACATGGCCTCACTAACGGAGAAAAACTAACGGATGGTTAATTTTGGACCAAGATTGCCACAAAGTCGTGTTTATTGTACAAAAATCACCGCTTTGCATAAGTTTAGACCATTCTCATACAAATGATGTGATACCATAGGAACCAAAAATGCATTTCGTTCTAAAACTAAATTACAAAAGGTAAATTACTACTAAAAGGTAAATTACTACTAAATTATTGAAGTTGGTTAATATCTTTTGTTGGGTCCGGGCTTAACAACCCCAATACCCCATCACTTAATATTTTTTGTTCTTTTGTGATGAGTGACCACTACTCACACTGTCACATCTCTTTCTTGGACCGATTCAATATGGACAACCATGTACATAAATTATGGACAACCATGCGATTAATGCATGCTCTTTAGTAACTTGAGAACCAAAAAGTGCTAAAAGAAGAATTAAAAACAAGTCGATATAATTAGCCTCCCTAATCCTAGCCGTCCTACTCCTAGATTGAAGTGCTTGGTCATTAAGGCCTCCTCCAACGATGACATATCTTTTTCTTCAGTAAGTTAACACGTAGAGGAAGTCTATTTCGAAGTAATTTCCAAATAAACACATTGACCTTTTAGGGCATGCTTATTCCATTTCGTTGGTTGGGTTCAGTTGGCATAATCACAATATCAATGAATCTTCTCAATCTACAAACCAAGAATTCCGAAGATCAAGAAAAGTTTCAGCCCATCCGTCCATTTGTTCAGATAAGGGAGCTGTTGGTAGACATTGAACCATTATCAAGATTTGGCCAATTCAACACAGTCGCGCAGACACCAACTTATTTACTTATTTGAAAATCATTGTTATTAACTTTAACATGGAATATCGACTTGAAGTTTAAAAGCGTGAACTCTTGAGATGATACTTTTCTTTAGGTAATTAAATAGTGTGTGTATTTATATAGCCTTAAAATGATTGTTTGGTTCGTAGAATTCCCTGGAATTTAATGAAATTAGAATCTAAATTCCATTTCATATCCTGTTTGCTTGGCAGAATGGAAATCAGATTCCATTTCATGAGTTGTTTGGTTCACAAAAAAAAAAGAATTGAAATCCTTCAAATTTCATCATATGGAATTCAAGATTCCTTAGCAAATTAGATGAAAGTTTCGAATTCCAAAGAAATTCAAAATTTGATAAAACAACTCTTCTATAATTATTATTTGATTACAAAAACTATATTATTATTAATCAAAAAATATTATTGTTAATGATTATTATTTAACAACAAATTATAATTTTATAAAAATTTATTACTTTTTATAAAAAAATCGTATTTTAAAAAAATTATTTTTAGTTTGTAAAATTTATTATAATTTTATAAAAAAATTATTATTTTATAAAAATTATTAATATTATATATTACTTATTTTTTATTTTGTAAAAAAATATTACTATTATTATTTAAAATTATATTTATTTAATAATAGTAATAATAATAATTAATTTCATTTCATTATGATCAGCCAAACACAAATAGATTATAATTCATCCAAATTTCAGTTCCAATTAGATTTCATTCCATTCAGATTATAAATCTTTTAAATTTTAATTTTTTTTTGACAGATTTCAATTCCTTAAAAAACATTCTACGAACTGAACGGACCTAAACTTTAACAGTTTTATGTTTGAAATTTCCCGCAAGGATATCATATATTGTACACTTGTAGATGTGGCATGCTTTGAGGATGTTCCATACTTCCATGCCAATTAAAATGGTAACCCGGTAACTCTTTTACATAACCTGAAAAATAAAATCATCATTTTAGTTATTTAGAAAAATCTTATCATCTTTTTTTTTTTTTTTTAAATAATATATATAAATTTAGTGAAAATATTCAAAAAAATATAATATTCTTCCTGTGCATTTCACTTTTCTTTTTATCACAGTAATTAAAAAATATTTTAACAGCCAGTTTTAATAAAATATGACAAAACAAAAATATGTATAGTTTTTTTGTTCGATTTATCTATCTATTATATAAAGATTACAACCTTGTTGAAAATCACACTTTTGGATATGTGAATTACCATATTACTTCCACTTATCTATTTACACCATAGATCTCTTATTTTTTAAAATATCTACACTACCACTTTTACATTAATTATCTTTACATCAATTACGTACACCACTCGACGCTGTCACCACCACCACCACCCCCACCACCACCCCCCCCCCCCCCCCCCCCCCCCCCCACC
>JAOEHQ010005669.1:0-17741 GCA_025447715.1 Asclepias incarnata
CCATTTATACCATAAATTTTATTAGTTAATTGTTTAATGTTTTGGTATTATATTCTTTTACTTATATTCTTACATTTGAATTTATCGGTTTATTTGTTCATATATTTTTATATTTGAAGTTACAAGGTTTTTTTGGTTATTTATATTTAGTAATTCATTTTTATCTTGAAAATATCGTAAACATCCCGTGTATTTGACATGGATATAAATCTAGTTACTACTAAAATGAGGTAATGATCTGTCTTGGTACAGCACGGTGTTGCAGCCTTCACATCCAACCTTACCACGTGATCAAATAAATTTTTTATTTTTTACCATCCTGCATATGATTTCCTTCTACTGAAATAGTGAATATCTATTTTCAAAACTTTTTTTTTTAATTTTACCAAACACACCTAATAAACAATTCTACCTTGTTAGTAGCCCCTAAAATAACTATTTATTTTATAATACAGTACTTTTTTTCCTTTCAAACCAATGTTTTAAAAACCAGACCGGACCGGCCTGTTCGACCGGTCGGACCGGTGCGCGGTCAGGGGACCGGTTTTTTAAACCCGGATTTTTAGCGGTCTGGTTCAATGGTTCGAACCGACCGGTTTTTCCGGTTCAACTAGTCCGGTTCAACCGGTTTTATTTTTTATTTTTAAATTTTTATGATGATGTGTATATTTTAATTTTATTTTTAGTTGTTTGTAAACATTAAAACACATATTTTCTTTGGATTATAACTATTTTGTATTATTTTCGAATGGATTGTAACAAGTTTAGTAGCATTTAAAAAAAAAAACCAAACGGTTGAACCAGCCGATCCGATCAGTTTAACCGTTCGAGGTTAACTGACCGGTTCGATCAAAAATCCGGTTTTTAAAACATTTTTCAAACCTATTACTCCGTATTTATTTTCTAGTACCTTTTTCCTTTCATCCCTATACCGGTCATCAAACCTATTTACCAACCAAACACACCCTTACTGTGAACCAAGACGTTAACACTACAAACAAGACCCAATGGAGGTTTAGATCACAAGACAACCAAGTGCAGGCAATCAAATCAAGAACAAACAAACATGAGATCAGATGAATCCTCCCTACATTGACGGAGAATCCTCTCCAATTAAATCGGCACCACACACACACACACACACACTCTCTCTCTCTTGTTAAGAAGGGGTTTATTCTCATTCTCTCACTCACTTAAAAAAACAGGGTTTTAATTTCAACTTCATCTTTTTCTGGGCATGATTGCAACAGATCGATCAGTCACATGGCGAATTTTTTAGCTCAGTTTCTTTCTATCAAGAATTCTTCTCAACGTCTTGTCATTGCTGGTATACATGATAATAATTTATTCATTTATATCTATCATTATTTGTTACATTTTTATGTTTCAATAATGTTATTCTGAATACAATTTTAACTTATTAGATCAAATCTTCATCTGGGTGTCATTATTTTAAGGTTTTTGGCTGATAAGGTTTGTAAATTTTCATCCTTTTTCTCACAGGTTAATGTGGTTATTAATTTTTTATAAAAGGTTTTTTACTAATAAAATTACAAATTTCTTACACTTTTTTGTTACTGTTAATGTGGGTGTCAATTTTTATAGATTTTCGGTTAATAAAGTATCCAAATTTTCAAACTTTTTGTTGAGTGTTAAGGTGGGTATCAATTTTTGTAGTCTTTCGGTCGATAAAGTTGCCAGATTGTTAAACTTTTTGTTACAGGTTAATGCGGGTGTCAATTTTTTGTAATGGAACTGACTTAGTTGTTATAAAGTTTGGATTTTGGAGCTAACTTATTTGAGATACGTGAGTCTTTGCTCTGTTTGTTTATGTTTTTCTGTATTTTTGTCGTGTTGGTTTACATGGTGAGAGTCTGAGAGTAAGACTTAGGATGGACCCTGCATTAATGTGGGTGTCAATTTTGATATAGATTTTGTTTGTGTCCTGCACTGACATCGTTCTCATTTACTACTACAAAGTTTATACTAATGAAGTTGAAAAGCTAAGTGCTTGGATTCAATGCAAAGTTTATAGTTCCCTTTTTTGAAATGGAGGATTGTGTTAGTGTACTTTAAATATGATGTAGAAAGTTCATGTTCAGTTTCATTAGCTTAAAAAGTTGTTAAAGATATCGTTTTTGGGTTATCTTCTTATGATTGATTTATGGTAGACATGCCATTGTGGTCTTCGAATGTTAACATAAAACCGTTACTTTTAGCCTTCAAGGAAAAAAAAAAAAAAGAGGAAATTATATGAATGTGTTTGTTTTTACGTAATTTAATACATTTATACTGAACTAGGTTAAAGTTGTCAAGCCACAAAAGTTTCTGTTAGGAAAATTGTGCAGGATGATATCAATTTATTAACAAGGAAACAAAGGTTTTGACTCTGAACAGTCGAAGTGGGATGCACTCTTGTTTGAATCATGGTGCATTAACCTTGATTCAATTAATTAAAGTCGGTTTCAATTATTATTTTTCGCTTGTATGCTTGAGCGTTTAAGTCCTAAAAGTTCAAATTTAATTGATTCCAGTTGAAGATGTAAGTGATTTGTGGCCCCTTGTCAAGAAGGGGTTTGAGGAGCGGCTTCCTTTTAAGCGAGCTACATTGAATAACAAAACCCGTAATCCTGTAACTGTGGACAACCTGCCAGCTGAGTTTATACTGACAACAGATGCAAGGCTTCGTAGTAGGTTCCCACAGGAGCAGTTATTATTTTCTTTCCGAGAACCGTATGCAACTATTGTTCTTGTAACTTGTGAGGTAACTAATATTACATATTTTCTGTAACTAAATATTTCAATACTTCTACAGAGTATCAGTTTTAGGTATAAGTCAAAACCGTATATGAAGTTATTTTTTTTCCATGGTGGTTTGGTTACATAATTACTAGTTTACTACTGTATAACATACTATAATGTTTATGTATCAACAGGATCTAGATGAGTTCAAGACAATCCTCAAACCACGTCTAAAGTTGATTGTGCAAAATGATGAACGGGAGTGGTTTATTGTCTTTGTGTCCAGGGCTCCACCCCATAATGATCAAGCCACCAAGATGGCAAAAAAAGTTTATGCCAGACTTGAAGTTGATTTCAGCTCAAAGAAGAGGGAACGGTAACAGTGTGAAACTAATTAATGTGTTCCGAGTTTCCTGCTAGTTTTCATTTTCATTGCCATCTGACATATTATACACATCATATTTAGCATAAAGTATTATAAAATAAATCATCCTTGTTGTAGGTGCTGCAAATTTGATCTAAATGGACCTGAACCTACTTTCTGGGAAGATTTGGAATCGAAAATTACGGAGTGTGTTAGAAATACTCTTGATAGGCGTATCCAGTTCTATGAGGAGGAAATCCGTAAGCTCAGTGAACAACGTTTCAAGCCAGTTTGGAGCTTCTGTAACTTCTTCATTCTGAAGGTACTCAACTCTGTACATCCTTAAGGTTTTATATTTGTTGAGCATGGAAGAACTGTTAGAACGATTTATTCATGTCAATATTCTTGAAGAACTGCAACATCTATCTTCTTGTGAAAGTCTTCTAGTTTAAGACAACTTAAGGGATAGCCAAATTCAGAAAGCTTTAATTCCCACTTTATTTCATAATTATGTCCCTGTTTAGAAGTATGCTGCTTGTAAAGTTTTTGGATTTTCTTTATTGTTATTGTCAATATAGGAAAGCTTGGCGTTCATGTTTGAGATGGCTCATCTTCACGAAGACTCGTTACGGGAATATGATGAATTAGAGCTCTGCTACTTGGAAACAGGTGTTAACGATTATGATGAACCGCCCCTAAATTCATCTTTCATCAGTTATTTTTTTTGATAAAAGTGGTTTTTTGTTGTTAGTTAATAAACTCTTTTAACAATGTGAACTTATAAACTCTATAATCAGTTAACATAGCTGGCAAACAAAGGGACTTTGGAGGAATGGAACAAGGAGATGATCAGGCTGCACTGTTAAATCCCGCAAAAAAACCACTGACACAAATCGTTCAAGATGATTCCTTTAGGGAGTTTGAATTTCGACAATATTTATTTGCCTGTCAAGCAAAGGTAATCTCGATCTATTGCTTTAGTTTCCTTGGTAATTAGGTTTAGTCCTACCGCTCATTATTCAATATCTGATGGAATCATTTCTACAATGCTTCAACTGCTTGTAAAACCTTTTGCAGCTATTGTTCAAGCTAAACCGTCCATTTGAGGTTGCATCAAGGGGGTTTTCATTTGTAATTAGCTTCTCAAAAGCATTGGCCCTTCATGAGGTCTGGCATTCACTTCAGTGTCCATTTTCTGTGCTATTTGGTAATAGTGTTGGTTATTGGAGTCGTTTGTATTCCCTACAGCTATCACCTAACGTTTTTCCTGATTATATTTCTTGTTCGTTGTCTGTGGCTTCTCCAACAGAGTATCTTACCCTTCTGTATACGGGAAGTTTGGATTATAACTGCGTGCTTGGATGTAGCCAATGCAACAGCTGCTCACTACAGTAATGGATTTGTGGCACCAGAGATAGAAAAAGAATATTATCGCGTACGTGGGGAACTATATTCTCTATGCCGAGCTAAGGTAAAGAGGTTATGAAACACCAAGTAACCAAAAAAATCAATATTTTTAACCATATTTTCCAAGGAAAACTTTATTGTATCCAAAAAAATATGGCATTCGTTTGTTGAGCTTTGTAAATTACATATTTTAATCAAGTATTAACTATCAATAGCATTGATAAAATTGGCAGTTTATGAGGCTTGCATATTTAGTTGGTTATGGTTCTGCTATAGAAAGAAGTCCTGTCAACAGGTAGACATTTTATTTAAATAAATATGTTATTGCTTTCGATTTATGCTCTATAAGCGTATGCTTGTTTTCTTGTACAGTGCTTCACTTAGCATGCTACCTTGGCCTAAACCTGCAATCTGGCCTTCCGTCCCCTCTGATGCATCGTCTGAAGTTCTGGCTAAAGAAAAGGTATGCATATCAGCATATGTATCTAATATCATGATTAAATACGCATACACACACACACACACACACACACACACACACACATATATATATATATATATATAGTGTTTGATTTTTTGGAACTATTTTATAGATGATTCTTCAAGCTACACCAAGGGTCAAGCATTTTGGTATTCTGAAGAAACCGCTACCTCTTGAGCCTAATTTTCTTTTACGTGAGGCTAATCGCCGAAGAGCTTCTCTTTCTGTTGGAAATGTGTCCGAAATGTTTGATGGGCGCTCAACTTTCATGGATGGGTATGGAAAAGTGTACCCTGCTGCACCTTTATCCATTTTTTTCTTAGGGTTTTTTTTATTACGTGTTAAAATACCACTCTGATCCACTTGGCATATGCTGCCAGCTCAGGTTCAAATGCTGCCATGTCACGGATCAATTCTACACCTGGAAACTTTGAGAGCTCGATTGACCGCCCTATGAAACTTGCAGAAATCTTTGTTGCTGCCGATCATGCTCTCCAGAAAACAATTTCTGATCCTGGTTTATGGACATCATTTTCATCTTTAGATGAATTCGAGGTATATGGTATTATGGTTTACAAATTCTGTCTTCCAACTTGACACATGTTTATCTCACTTCATCGTTTGTGCTTCCATCAGCAAAAATACCTGGAACTATCAAAAGCCGCTGCAGAAAATTATCATAATTCGTGGTGGAAAAGACACGGTGTTGTTCTTGATGGAGAAATTGCTGCTGTTTTCTTTAAGCATGGTAACTATGATCTAGCTGCAAAGTCATATGAGAAGGTTTGTGCTCTTTATTCTGGTGAAGGATGGGAGGATTTGTTGGCTGATGTGCTCCCAAATCTAGCTGAGTGCCAAAAGATATTAAATGATCAAGCTGGCTACTTATCCTCTTGTGTGAGATTACTTTCTCTTGATAAGGGATTGTTTTTATCAAAAGAACGTCAAGCTTTTCAATCCGAAGTTGTCCGTCTTGCACACAGCGAAATGGAACACCCTGTGCCTTTAGATGTCTCGTCATTAATTACATTTTCTGGTAATTCTGGAACACCTCTTGAGTTATGTGATGGGGATCCGGGGATCTTGTCCGTAACTTTATGGAGTGGCTTTCCTGATGACATAACTCTTGAATCACTCAGTCTCACTTTAACTTCTACCACCAACGCCGATGAAGGTGTCAAGGTATTTTTGTTTACGTGTACTTTTGTTCAATTGATTTCTATGCGGTTCAAAACTTATGAAATTTGGTATAAATAATTTTGTAAAATTTTCAGGCCATTAAGAGTTCTGGTGCAACAATCCTAAACCCTGGTAGAAATACAATTTTGCTTTCATTGCCGCCTCAGAAAACTGGTTCGTATGTCTTGGGTGTTCTTACTGGGCAGATTGGTCATTTACGATTCAGGTCTCATGGTTACGCCAGAGGTGGTCCTGCAGAGAGTGATGATCTTATGAGTTATGAGAGGCCAACTAGACCAATTCTCAAGGTAATAACTGTAGTCTTACATTGCAGAACAGGAAAACAATTGACAGTGATAACCAGTTTAAAAGTTGATATTTTCTGGTTTTTGTAGTATACTCTGCATCAGAAACATTTGCGATGGTGTTTGGATGTGCGATTTAAAAGTGACTGTGATTTTGAGTAAAAAATAGGCTGTAGGAGATATCGAAGTTGAAATATCTATTTGAGTATTTGACAAATTATGATTAAGTAAGAAATTCTGCTATAATTACCAAAAAGGACATTACTGTGAAAACAAACAGAAGTCTTGTGAGACTGGGAAAAAAAAAAGTTTATCAAGTTAGGTTAAAAGAAGGGATAATTAGGTACTTCTGTTTTACTCTTAGAGTCTTAGATAATCAGTATTTTGCAACTACTATGGTGATGATTATCCAAAACTGATTATTCGACCCCAGGTTAAAAGCAGAAATTATTAACAGCTTACTGTTGTGTCTACACAGATAATTAGCTTCAAAACACAAATCCAGTCGCCTTATGATTGTAGCATATTACGATTTGGCTAAGATCTGTTTGTTTGCTCTCTGTTCCAACATCAGGTGTTCAAACCAAGGGCTCTTGTTGATCTTGTTGCAGCAGTGTCATCTGCATTATTAATGAATGAGCCTCAGTGGGTTGGCATAATCGTAAAACCGATTAATTATTCTCTCAAGGGAGCTGTTCTACATATTGATACTGGTCCCGGGTTGAAAATTGAAGAGTCACATGCTATTGAAATGGAGACATATACCAGTACATCATCAAATACAGATGGGCCTGAGAATAAAGACAGTGATAAAACTAATACTTCTATTGTTAAAGAATTTGCACAACTAAGTTTAAAGGATGGTAGCATAGAGTTGCCAGACTGGGCCAGCAATATAGTGAGCGTTTTATGGATTCCTGTTCGTGCCATTAATGAAGGACTAGCAAGAGGATCATCTGCAGGTTTTATTTATTTTGCTTATTGTTATTATAATACTATTGTTTTTTGCATTTCACTATAATTCAGCTACCTAATAATGTTGTGATATTTCTTTTAGGGGCGGTTTCTTCTGCTAGACCTAGTGTTGTGGATGGATTGAGGACAGTAGCTCTGAAACTTGAATTTGGAGTATCACACAATCAAACTTTTGAAAGGACTATAGCTGTTCATTTTACTGACCCATTCCATGTCAGTACACGTGTAGCAGACAAGTGCAGTGATGGCACTTTGCTTTTGCAGGTATATAGCTCTTAAGAATTCTGGATTTCCGAGTAACCTTTTGTTTTATGAGTCACTGGGTTGCATGAAAATAACTTAAGACCGTTATTACCAGTTCATGGCCATGGGAGTTTTAGCTGTTGCTTTAATAAACAGTCTTAATTGTTTGGGGCTACATCTTTTATAGGTCATACTACACTCACAAGTGAAGGCCTGCTTAACTGTTCATGATGCATGGCTAGATCTGCAAGACGGTTTTGCTCACTCTGGTCGAGGTGATGGGAGACCGACATCTGCCTTCTTTCCCCTTCTTGTTCCCTCGGCTTCAAGAGCTGGAATCTTGTTCAGTATATCCTTGGGAACTATGACCTCTGAAGGTAATTTCTCTTTTTGGTATTATGTAGTATGCTGTACTTTATGTGGAATATGGACACCATTTACCATTACATGAAATACTATGTACAGCGTTTTAGTAGGAGTTGGCTCATATATAATATAAACCATTAAGACTCTCTGATTGATTAGCAAGATTCAGAGGCTTTTGTGTTTTGGTCTTGCTGATGGCAATATCGGCCGATTGCATGAGTTGGGTTTTGGGTAAAAACAGGTCCGGGTTGAAACATTATCTCTCTTTTCATTTAAAAGTATTTTTTACAAACAACGAATGCATTAAGGGGTTGCATAATGCTTGAACCCAGTTCCTACAGGGATGAACTAAAGTATACTTGGGGTGATTTTCAGCCCATTCTACCAATGACCCTTTTCTCCTTCAACTAGTTTTTATTGAACCATTTGGCCCTTTTTGATATAAAACAATGCGCAAAATCGACTCGTTTGATTAATATTCAACTTCTAGTTACTCATTTGTGAGCTTAATAAGCTCGTCTAGTAGCTCAAACACAAACTTGAATAATCTCATTTATTTCACAGATTACCCTATTTTAGGCCTCAAAAGCTCATGAACCTCACTTTAACTAAGTTCGTTACACTCGTTAAACTCGACTAGCTCGTTTGACTCGAAATAACTAAACAAGCTTTCAAACAAGCTGAGCTGAAAATTAATTTCTTAAGCTTGGCTCGTGAAATTAATTGAGCAGTAATTTTCTAGCTTGAGGTCGATTAGCTTGTTAAGATTACATCCTCGGCTGCCAGGATCTAGTATTATAGCGAGAAGAATATTTATGGGAGTATCATATCTATGCTCCAATGTTAAGTTTGAAACTAATGAAATGCCATGTCTTGTTTACACAGATGAAGCTAAAGCAATGAATCCTGATACTCTATTAAATATTAGATACAAAATTGGCGGGGATAGAAATCTTGGATCTCATACCCCCATGTCTATGGGATTGAGTGATGATGCCACACAGTTGATGACATTCAAGTGTGCCATTTTTTTACGACGTCCGGTGCTGGAACCTTGTTTAGCAATCGGTTTTCTTCCTCTTCCTTCAAGCGGTCTTATAGTTGGGCAGCTTTTTACAATGAAATGGCGAGTTGAAAGGTTGAAGTATCTCGAGGAGGAAAACAATGTAAGGTTTCACAGCCTGCCTTTTAATGTTCTAACTTTTTTTTAGGGTTTCACCACCAATATGTATTCTCTAATTTTTAGGGTGAGAATCTTGGCTGATTTTCTTTAATGGACAATATAATACTTGCTAGAAAGCAAATAAGTTGGAACAAAAGAAAAACTGTATCTGACACATTGTGGTAGCCGGTAGGCAACATGCACTGGGGCTTTTTCTTAAAATTAGTTGAATCATCTATTTGATTTGCAGCAGGATGAAGTACTATATGAAGTGAATGCAAATTCCGAGAACTGGATGATTGCCGGGAGGAAGCGAGGTCACGTGGCTCTCTCAACAAAGCAAGGTGCGTCAAATTCAACCCCTTCATGTGTAAACGAAGTAATTTGGGTTGCATGTTATTGAATACAGAATTACAGATTAAACGGGTAAAATAGTTTAAACTAGTTACAAATAAGATGGTTTGAAAGTTACGTATGGTGTATTCAAATGCTTAAAACCTCTTGCATTGTTTTATTTAAAAGGTAGATTATTATGAATGTAATATATTAAATTGTAATGTAATGAATACGTTAAATATCTGTTGAGTTCAACAACAAAAATAGTCAGTACAAAAAAGTATTGGGCGGGTCAATCCCACTCGATCAGTACGTGGACTCATTTTGAGCCTGTTACCTAACCTGTCTATTTTGTTACCCTTGTACTCCAGTCTCAGATACACCTTTGTTTTGCATTGTGATAACAGCCATAGATATAGAAAAATTGCTGCACAACATAAATTCTGGATGTTCAAAGTTTCTTTTTATCTTAACTTTCACAGGTTCAAGAATCGAGATTTCAATATTATGTGTACCGCTCGCTGCTGGATACGTTCGACCTCCACAACTCGAGTTGCCCAACATTGCTGAGGCTAATATAAGTAGCAACCCGGCTGGACCCCATTTGGTCTGTGTTTTTCCTCCACCTCTGAGCTCCTCCTACTGCATTCCCGCCTAATACATTATACGATTTACATTTTCCGGTGTTCTAAGACTGGTATAGAGATGAAAATGGTGAGTTTTGTAGCATTTACATGATTTGTTTTTGTCTTGATTATAAAAGATAGTAGTGGTAGGTTAGGTCATTCCCTGGTGCATATACAGATATATGGGATAGTGGTATCAATAGTTCACATGACTCTACACAAAAATGTTGCTATATCCCTTTGTGTGTTATATGTTGGTCATACCCAACTTTGTATACTTATTATGACTTTGTGTGCTTATGTATTACTAAATAACTACTTTTTTTCTTCTAATTTTGATTTTGTTCAGTTTTCAGCTATGTACTAGTATAACATAAGATTATATATAAATTATTGTTCCACATTCGTTGATTTTTATGGAAAAACAAAACATCGGTTAGTAAGTTTTTTGAAACGCCATCAAGGGTAGTGTTTCCTCTTATTAGTTGTAACAAATCGCTTTTCTTAGTTCCTCTCATTAGATATGGGGAGTTGTTTGGATAATATGAGTAGTAGTTTTTCTGGAGTTCAGCTTCTCCTTGATTCTAGGTACTGTTTTTACTTTTTATCAGTCTTTGTTCTTCAAGTTGTTTCAGTTTAAGTATTTAGTGGGCGAACTTGGTCGATTTTCTTACTTCTCATTTTTGCTCGTTGTAGTGTTTGGTCTTGGCTGTATGGAGTCGTTTGATGAATCTTCGGTGCATACTATCTTGATATATTCATACCTTGTTAACCAGGGTAAAAACCTTTTACAAAAAGAAAAAAAAATTAAAAAAAGATTAAGAATGGATAATAAATTTGAGGCAAATTAATATGAGTGTTGATCTTTAGACGAGGGTGCAAACTATTGAGAGGCGATTGCCAAATCAATTGATGCCCATAAGTTACGGTGATTTATCTTCTCTAATGTTGACACGAGACATGTAGGTGGGGGACTGATAATGAATCGGTTATCCGAGTTAAAATCAAACAATGATTTGCCAACAAAACACGGTTTACATACAACTAATAAACATTTCAATCAATGATATATGGGATTTGTATGTTAGAAGAAAAACAATGTGTAGTTGGTAGGAACATAGATAGAGACCGTGCATGTGCTGCAGCAAAATACAATGAAGATATCAATTTGTCATGTCTTTTTTTATTCTTTTCAAAAGTCTTCCCTCAATCATCCCCGTCTTGTACGCCTAACACTGCGTTTTCAAAGTCTTGTAACAATGTACGAATTTCTGGTACCTTTTTAAGATAGATATTTATATTTATATTGATTAATTAATTATTTAATTAATGTGACACTACATATCAAATGGTTAGTTTAAATTCTAATATTCTCTTAAGAGATTTTGTATTAGTGAGGAGGTAGGTGTCTCTCTATCCACGAATAAAAGCAGGACTGTCTTCATCGTATTTTTCATATTTTACTTTTTTTTGGACCACAAACTATCATACTCTTACTTCTAAACTACGTGAATGTCTAAACAAATATCAGTTCGCTTAATGTTCGTGTTCATTTGTTTGTTCGAACAAACACGAACACAAAATTCTAAGTGTTCGTGTTTGTTCTTCTCTTCTGATCACTGAACAAAGTGGTAAAAAAATATTTTGAAAAGAAAATTTTTCAATGTATTAGAAATTCAAATAGGTAGATTTTTTTTAACATACTACTTAAAAAATCTCTTTAAAATATTAACCTAAAAAATATATTCAAATAGCTGGATTTTTTTTTTATAAAATTAACCTTACATCCTACTTCTTAAAAAATCCCTATAAACTATTAACCTAAAAAAAGTTTCACAATCCATTTCTAAATAAAATCTTAATTTGGACACCAAGTAATAATAACTTCCATATAAAATATATAAAAATAAAAATGAAATAACCCAAAGGGATTTGCTGACTCGTCCGGTCCACAAGCTAGTAGACATTTAATGTATTAAAAGTTTCTTAAAATAGAAAAATATGTATTTATTATTATTTTAAATTTTAATAATTAACTTGATTTAATGATTATTAAATGTATTTTTAAATTGAATTAAGTAAAAAACATTGATTAAACTTATTGATTTTTTAAGACATTCAGAGTTCATTAAGGCTTAACGGTGTGGGGCGAGTAGCCCGGCGACCCAGGCCTCGTTCGCCTGCGGTTCGCCGGCTACACCACCCCGGGTAGGCGATTGGCACAATAGGCGATCCCCACGGGTTGGCGGCTTCTCTTGTTTTTTCTTTGTTGCAGGTATATATATATGTATATGTATATGTATATATATGTGTATGGATCGCCCGGAACATCACTCCCCCCTTTTTTTGAGGCTACCCAACGTGCTGACTTGGCGTCACATGGCACGAGTCGCCCCCATGTTGGTAGCCCCATTCCGTATAGCCTAAATGTTCATTTAACTTGTGCTCCGGGCACTAGTCATCGAATCCCATGACCCAAAGATAGATTGCGGAACTTTCATGGTACCTTCTTTCTAAAATCAATTGATTGATCGACACCAGCTGTTTTATTAATCAATTATAAATCAACCTCCTGTTGTTGGTGATGGTATTGTGGGCTAGATTTTATTTCTTGATTCTTTCCAGTTTGTTTGTGGGCCCATTCCACCTCCAATTCTTTTGAGCAGCCTGTAAAGAGCTGTTTCTACTACTACTTCTACTATACATTACTCACTACCTTTTTCATCTGTATCTTTCATGCCCTCTTCACACTCTTTCACTTTTCTCTCATCAAACAAAAAGTCTCTATTCGGGTTGTTTATATATATATATGACTAGTTTTTTGAATTCATATGGGTCTCTCCAGAATAGCCTCATTCGTTTACCCGTTTTATTAAACCATCTACTTGATTACATTTTTATATTATCTTGAATCTCTAAATAAGGTGCAATTACCTTCGTTTTGTGCTAGTTTTGGTGTTTAAGGTTAGATTTTTTGAAATGGGTTGCTTGCATTTTGGTTTGTTAGTGCATAAATACTTTTTTGGGGTTCTTTGAATTTGCAAGAATCTAACTTTTTTAAATTATTTGTGTTATTTTCCATAAATCTTGAATCTTTAAGGTAAAATTAGCTTTCCTTTTTAGCATTTTTTTTTTATATAATAAATCTTGATTCAATAATTTTGAGATTTTGAATCAAGGGTTTCAAGGAATAATGTGTTATTTGAATTGGGTTGCTTTTGTTTTTGTTTATATTTCTATATATATTCATCAATCATCATCTTCTTCATTTAGTCCTGTTGATAAGTATTTGATCACTTGTGGTTCTTCACAAAACCTCACATTTTTTGGCCAAATATATGTCCCTGATTCATTACAATCATCATTTTCTCTAAAAAACCAACAAGATTCACATATTATCAAATCGAGTTCAACTGTTCCATTACCAATCCATCAATATGCTAGAGTTTTCACATCCTTTTCAACTTTTATATTCGATATCCAAAAACAAGGCCGGCATTGGATCCGTCTTCATTTTTATCCAATTCCGGGCCACAACTTAACTTCAGCTTCATTCACTGTAATGACTGAAAACTTTGTGTTATTAAACAGTCAGAGTTTCAAGAGTTACAGTGGGTCTAAATTCATTTCGAAAGAGTATTCTATCAATGTGACATCAAACACATTGCTAATAAACTTTGTACCAGCAAACAATTCTTTTGCATTCATTAATGCAATTGAAGTTGTATCAGTCCCTGATGAGTTGATCCCTGATCAAGCAACCGGGTTGCCACCATCTAGACCGATTAACGGGCTATCAGAACTTGCATTTGAAACTGTGTACCGTTTGAATATGGGTGGCCCGAAACTAACTCCACAAAACGATACATTAGGAAGGATTTGGGAAAATGATGAGAAGTATCTTCATGTTAATAGCTCGGCTGCAAATGTTTCAATAAACCCTTCACTTGTTAAGTATCCCCAAAGTTTAACACCTGAAATCGCTCCAAATTGGGTTTATGCAACAGCACAGACGATGGGTGATGCAAATGTAGCGAAGTTAAACTTTAATGTGACTTGGGTTCTTCCTGTTGATCCTGATTTTGCATACTTTGTTCGGGTACATTTCTGCGATATTGTGAGCAAATCTTTAGATGCCCTCATTTTTAATTTGTATATAAATTCGGATAATGCTTATAATGATTTGGATTTATCGAGTGTCACTGGTAACTTGGATGTGCCTTTTTATAAAGATTTTGTCACGAAATCGACTCATGAATCAAACACCTTAACTGTTAGTGTTGGGCCACAAGCAGATGCAGATGCAGATGATCCAAATGCTATTTTGAATGGTCTTGAAATCATGAAGATTAGTAATGGAGCCCGAAGCTTAGACGGGGTGTCTGCAGTGGAGGATTTGGATTTTAATCTGGCAAAAAAGAGCAAAAAAATTGGTCTTGTGATAGGAGTGGTTATTGGGGCCATTGCGGCGGTTGTTCTTTTGGGTTTGGGTTATTGTTGTATGGTGGGCCGTGGGTCGAAAAGGACCGATCCTTTAAAACCATCATGGCGTCCGCTTCCATTGTATGGAAATTCAGTCACCATGACAAAAACGTCGATGACTGCAAGCTGCATTTCGTTAGCTTCGAATAATTTTGGAAGGAACTTTAGTTTTCAAGAAATCTTAGATGCAACGAATAAGTTTGATGAAAGTTTGTTGCTTGGAGTTGGTGGTTTTGGGCGTGTTTACAAGGGAACTATGGAAGATGGGACCAGTGTTGCTGTAAAACGGGGAAACCCAAGATCTGAACAAGGTCTTGCAGAATTCCGAACTGAGATCGAGATGTTATCGAAGCTACGTCACCGTCATCTCGTCTCGCTTATTGGGTATTGTGATGAAAGGTCCGAAATGATTCTCATTTACGAGTTTATGGCAAACGGGCCCCTCAGGAGCCACCTTTATGGTGCAGATCTTCCGTCGCTATCATGGAAACAGCGGCTCGAGATCTGTATTGGGGCTGCCAGGGGCCTACATTATCTTCACACGGGTGCATCACAATCTGTGATCCACCGTGATGTGAAGACAACCAATATTTTGTTAGATGAGAATTTTGTAGCAAAAGTTGCTGACTTTGGGCTGTCGAAGGCGGGACCTTCCCTCGACCAGACCCATGTCAGCACCGCTGTGAAGGGAAGTTTCGGGTATCTTGATCCTGAATACTTCCGACGACAACAATTGACTGAGAAATCGGATGTGTATTCATTTGGGGTTGTTCTAATGGAGGTTTTGTGTGCCCGACCTGCCTTGAACCCGGTTCTTCCAAGAGATCAAGTGAACATCGCCGAATGGGCTCTGACATGGCAAAAGAAGGGAAATTTGGATCAGATTATGGATGGAAATCTTACAGGGAAGGTGAATTCTTCGTCTTTGAAGAAATATGGCGAGACTGCAGAGAAATGCTTGGCAGAATACGGTGTTGATAGGCCGTCAATGGGCGATGTTTTATGGAACTTGGAGTATGCATTGCAGCTTGAAGAGACGTCTTCTGCTCTTGTGGAGCCTGAAGATAGTAGCATGAACCATATCAAGGGAATCGGGCTGGGTCCACTTGAGCCATTTGACATCAGCACAAGTATGGTCGATGGGGAAGAGGCCAGGCCAGATAACGCGAGGGAAGATGCTGCAACAAGTACAGTTTTTTCTCAGCTTGTACATCCACGAGGAAGATGATTAATGTTTAATGAGTGATCATTGAATCAAGTGTCTTTTTTGATTGTAAAATTTACGTGCACCTATTAACTGCCATTTGATTCTTGTTTGGTAGTGATTCATTTCCATAGTGAATATAGAGAATGAAGCACAAAGTGTTTGAATCTGTTCTAGTTGAATGCTTGCAGCAATCTGTTCTGTTTGGCTCCTTATTGCAGCAGTGGCTGCAGCCATCGGATCAGCACTTGGCACCCATTGGTGGTGAATATTGAGGAAATTGCAAAAATCGAACAATAACTTGGATGCTCTGAAAGACGTGATAACACTTTCAGAACAAATCTATTTGGTGGTTCATCCAAATGAATTAATCGGATACAATTCAGAGAATTTTAGAACTGAGTATGTATTTGTTAGAGAGGATTTCGAACCATAAGAAAGAAAACCAAATGCCAGGGGATTTTCCATTTGTTGTTAGGGCCAGGAAAATGCCTGCAGGCAGTTTTCAAAGTTTCCAAATTGCCAAATTGAAAATTAAATTTCTACCTCGACCCCAGCCAGGGGCTGCCGCCCTTGGACCCCGCTCCTGGGGTTCATTGCCCCCGGACCCCATTATTTAAGGGTTTCGCCCCTAAGTTCATAATAAATTCAAATAAACGTGCACTTTGTGCCGTCAAACTTATATATGATGTTTTATTATGACACTATCAATCATCAAGTTAATCCAATTACACTAAAATATCCAACAATGAATGTGGCTTGTGAATGTATTATAATTTATGGGAAGTGATAATAGTACCACAAATATTGATTTATTTACCACACTGTATAGCTTTTATAACATATTGTACAAGTCAGTAAAGTATACATGTGGTAAATATATTAATTGTTGTGGTACGAATATCACTTCCCATAATTTATAGTCTCATTTGCTAGTGACATGTATTATAATTTATAACCAATAACAAGAATTGAGGGAAGAAATGCATAGAATTATTATAATTATTGTACATCTTACAAGTTACAACATGAATTTTGTTTATAAGATAATGAACCAAATACTTTAAGTACAGTAAATGTTAGGAACAATATATGAAACATACTAAAGTACATAAATGATCTATACGACTATACATGTAAACGTATGAGATTTCAAGTGAGGTGAGTCTTTGATTCGGATGTACACAACATAATTCGAGTATCCCCACGAGCATTTTCATACCATTTCGGCATTTCCCTACAAGGGACATCGACAAAGATGTGCGAGCCTGCGAGGTATGCCAAGATGACCAAAATTTATTATTATATAACAATAACAATTTACTTTTAAGGTCTCAGACAATTTATTTTAAAACTTTATTTTAATATTTGTACCGCTCTTCAAAAGTCTGATAGGGAATATCAATTCAGAATTAAATAGTGTTTTGTTTATCTTTTTTCTTTCTTTCTTTCTTGGTTTTTGTGGCCAATAGTATTGTAAGTGGAATATTATTTCAAGATAAATAAAATTAGTTCAAAATGGGTGAGAGTACGATCCGATCCTACAAAGGATCCACGCTCTTAATAAAATAAAAATAAAATAAAATAATAATAATTAAACAGATATGTATAAATAAACTATATATAATAGTTTACTTTTAATTTAATAGATTGTTTGATCTATCTTCGACTTTAAGGCCAGTATTTAATTCTTATATATTTCTTCCCTGCCATTTTTATGTTTTTATCATTTCTTATACTCATTATATATATATATATATATATATATATATATAGGGGTGGGTTAATTTGTGGACACCTAAATAAAAAAGGACAAGGGGACAAATCTCAGCCACACATTTTCCCTCATTCTCTCCTCTTTTTGGTATG